>CM033105.1:20411927-20480751 GCA_019321725.1 Paulownia fortunei | reverse complement strand
TGTTATTATCAGCACTCATCAGCAATTTTTTCACCTTTTTTCAGCATCCGTTGAATTTAAAAGTATTGACTTATTGATTTATTTAACTGAATTACTTGCATTTAGTTCTTGCCAAAATTAGGATAGGTGAAGAAAATGAAGGGCAGCCAGTGATATATATATTTGGTGAAATTGATCTCAAAAAATTATTATTTTGGAATGAAACTCGTTAAAAAAAAAAAGAGTTAATTTTACTTTATCCCTTCTATTCCTAATCAGTATCACTTTACCTTATATACTCTCATAATTTCTTACTTTATTATTATATATTATTAAAAAAATAATCAAATTGCTCTCACTTATTAATTATAGTAATATTACTTTAGAATATTCTAAATTTAATACAGCTGTATTTAAATATTATTAATTTTTTCAACTTAATTAATTAATACTTAATATTAAATTTATTTCTTATTTTATTGTACTTATTTTAATGGCTATTCTTTTATTAACATAGTTTCTATTAAATTTTTATATCGCAGGATTTTTTTATTAGCTAATACATTTTACTTATAAATTTACTTATCATCATAAATATAAAAAATATATGATATATTTTCAAATCATATTTTGTTAAATAAGTTAAATATAAGTAATAATTTTTATTATTATTAATGAAATTATCAAAATTTCATAGAAACAATGTTAAATACAAAAAAATTATTTTTAGGTTTACTTTAATACTATTAAATAAGTTATAAATAGATAAATTATCGTACCTTGATGAATATTATGTTAAATTTAAAATAACTTAATAAATACTTTCCTAAATTTAAAAACATAGTCATTTTAGAAACTATTTTATTATTATTACTTAATTATAATAGCTATGTTTGAAATAGAAACTTATGATAATTCTATTAATAATAAAAATATTATTAATATTTTATGTATTTAATAAAATATTTTTTTTAATATTTATAGTCAGTAGAAAATTCATAAGTAAAAATATAGTAGATAATAAAAAATATCATACTATATACTAATTTAATAAGAACTATGTTATATTATAAAATATCTATTAAAATTTAGTATAATAAAATTTTAAATAACTTTAATATTAAATATTAGTTAATCAAGTTGAAAAATAGTAGAACATAAATACAATTATATTAATATCATCATATTTTAAAATAATAGGTAAGGATAGTTTGGTTATATTTTTTAAAAGTAAAGGGAGATAAAATGAGATAATAAGAATATAAAAGGATAAAGTGAGAAAATTAAGAGTACAAGAAAGTAAAATGATATTCAACAAGTGTAAAGAGAGATAAAATAAGATTAATATAACTGATAAACATATTAAGTGACAACATGAAAATAGTCATGTACTAAATAATTAATCTTGAATTTTTTTTTTCAATTAGGAAAAGTCAATAATTAGCCCTAAAATCTTTGAAAGACTTTTATTTCTTCTAGCCTTCCTATAGTACAATATTTGAAAGAAAATTCTGGAATCATTTAAATTTTTTTTCCAAAATTCTCACTTCAAATCCTTATCATTTCATCTAGATGCAACCTAAAAGACTTGCTAGTTAGCGAAGCAAACTCTATTAACAGTCAGTTATTATTTAGCTAGATAGACATCATAAACAATAGAGTTTGCAATTTGCCCATGATCTCAAACTACTCTTAATTGGTTTTGACAAAACTATTTTATGGGTATTAAGGAGAGTGTCTCATCTCTTCTAATTTTGGCAATGAACAATTGTAATGATTTCACTAAGATTAATTCAATGGATTAGTATGAAATTTCTCTATTTCAAAATATTTTGTCAAACTCTTTTTTATTATAAAACGAAATATTCTTTTTTACACAAAAAGGTACGTCGCCACTGAGATCCATTGTACAGAAATAACATCATCGTTGCATTTGATTTAGGATAAGAGAAGTAATTAAGGAAGGCTCTGCATATCTATTCTATCAATCTGTTCATGACCCTTGGATGCTTTCACATTTTCTTTTTTTACCTGGACTGAAATTCTGAGTTGAATTTTCACAACATTAAGTCAATAATAATCATAAATTTGCTATGGTACTGGACTAGATGTGGCAAGGTCACGATCTTCATATCAAATCTTCTGATTGCTTCTCTTCTTTGAAAAGTTGCCCCATAGAATTCTACACGGCAAATCTGTGTAAAATCGACATCCATGTCTTTTTCTCTCCTTCCATTTATTTCGTTTTTGTTTAAACTATGTGGAAAAAAATCAAATCTCTAACTCCATATATGTATTTAATTTTCTATGATGCATGAAAAGTTTGGCACGTCCGCGGATAGTCACTTGATTGTACATTTTGACTGGGACAATTAGTGTAGGTCTCGATAATAGTGTGGATGCACATTTTTATTAGAAGTAGTAGATTAATTGATTGGACTATTACCTTAATAATATATGATGTGGTCTATATTTGACATATTTAATGTTGTATTCAATTAACCTGAACCTTAGGTGAATTGACTAGATTTTATATTATTTTTTAATTTTATATTATTATACTGTCCTTTTTAGCTTGAGCAAGATGATAGCCAAGCTAAGGCAATTATTCTACTTAGCCCATGAGAGCTCTTTGATTGACTAATTTGGAGAACTGATGAACTCAGCTGTAGCCCAACAAAAACTAATGAGAGAGTTCTACTCTATTTACGTTAAGTTCTAAATAAGGAAAGTGACCCTATCTTATTTGAAATTCGTAATTTATGGATGATTAATGATTATCTAAATAAAGTAATAGTATAATTTTCAATGTCAATTGCCTTTTTGTTTTCATACTATATAAACTTCTTATACATCAATAAAGTATATGAGATTTTACCTACTATATTACTAGCATAATTATGCTTCTTTCTCATTGATCGTATAGTGATTGACTTAAGTATCAGATAGTATTTATTGGGCAGCCTCCAACACCCATAACCCTTAATTTGTGGGTTTTCAAATGAGGATTCTCCAAAAAATTTAAGCATTTGGTTACCAAAATTATCTATTCTTGATCTGTACATTTTTTAGAGCACATCAGGATACATTTTGACCACTTAGATTGAATGAATTTGGAACGGTCAGAAATTCCTAACTGAAAGGGAACTTTGTGCTAGGCACATAAGGCAGGGCTGATCAAATTCTATTGAAATTTCAAAAGTTGTTTTATTACATCTTTCCTAAAAATGGCTGATGAATTTTCAATACTGCTAAAAGGAACGAGACTCTTTCTCCAATTTTCCAATCAAGTGGCTGTCAACAAGCAAATACCCGAAATAATATGAACACTGGTTGTGATAATTACTTAATAAGACTATCAAAAACATAGTCCTACTTCTTATCCAGGCTAAATTCTTTTGATTAATGTGGATTGGTATTAATAAATAGAATAAATTATAAAAATAATTCATGAGGTTTAGTCTAATTAACAAAAAAAATTCAATTATCTTTTAAAATTATAAATACCTCTTTAAGACTTGCAATTTGCAAAATAAAAACAAATATTAAAAAAATATTTGTAATTTCTATTTTAGATCATCTTCTTATATATAGCTCACACTTCAAAATATTTTTTATAATTTACCCTTAATAATATTATGTTTGAAAAGTTTGAGTTAAGAAGTAATCCGATCATCTATTCTCGAGAGGTCGGGCAATTTTTGAGCTAGTAATTATTATCTAGTCATATCCCACTATTCAAAATTTTCAAATTATTGGATAATTAAAGATTACATCAACTTGGTACTCAAACTAATATCGGTCTATATATGGAAGTCTAGAATTTCTTATCACTAGGGTCAGTTATTACGATAAATACAATAAAACATAAGTTAAAAACATGAAAAGTAAAAAAAAAAAAAACAAGATGGTGCATGTATATAAATATTGTCGTGATTGAAGTTGAAAGTCAATCACAAAATAAAAACATAACTCCTTAGACGAAATATTAATTTTCAAACAAAATTAGGCTATATTTTCCATCCAAAAACGTCATTCTTATGACTAACAAAACGTGTAAAGATTGTTAACTTTAGTTGGATGACCTGATCTTATAAATAGGGTGGCATTCCCAAGTTACTTGAATGCAGAATACACAATTATTTACAGAACATAAATAAAAGTTAGGAGCTTTTCTGAGATAATTTAGATTGAAAATGGCCTTCGAACGAGTTATTATTTTGGCACTCGTTGCCAGTAGTCTAATTTCCATGTCCTGTGCTATTCCAGGAATTGCCACTTTTTACACTACTTCCGTTCGTAAGTTCCTTTTCTCCCTATCGAAAGAAATCTATTTTGTCATGTTTATATGTTTAAATATAGATTTATATACTACACACTTGTTGATTATTTCAATGAATCTTGAAATATTCTTCAGTGGGTATATCTACATATGTTTAGTTAAATAAATTTAAAAATATTGAATAATCATATTATTTAAAATTTAAACTATTAAATAAAAGAAATGTCTATTTATTAAAACATCTAAATGTCTCTACCAGTAATTCTCTCTTTGTAATAGAGTTTTAGAGTAGAATCTATGATCATTGAGTACAGTTGTTATATGCATTTCTTGCATTTAACCTCTTTACACACTTGTTATGACTGAAATTACCAAAACATCGTTAATTCTGATCTCTGACGTTTTATGTGAGCCGACAAGATTTTTTTTATGGCAAATTCTATTGTATCTTCTATTGTATTATAATAATTGTCTCCATGAAAATACTTTACGGGTAAATCTTTACATATAATAAATAATTAATGTAATCTAATAAAGGATATAAAGTGAATTGTAATAGAAAATCTGTGTGCTAGCTATGTAAGTTTACTAGCAAATTTGTTGGAAACAATATGCTATCTGCTCTATAATCTTGGCATTCATCCCATGTTTGCAGCATCTGCATGCTATGGATTCCAAGGCCAAGGCACGTTGATAGCAGCAGTTAATCCTAGTATATACAACAATGGTACGGCCTGTGGAAGAAGCTACAGAATCCGGTGCACTGGGCCCACCAACCAAGGCATACCTCAACCTTGCCGGAATGGAGAAATCACAGTGAGGATCGTTGATCTTTGCCCCGTATGCGAACTCGACCAGTTTGATCTCTCTCAGGAAGCTTTCTCCATGATTGCTGACCTTAACGCTGGAAGAATCCGAATTGATTATAACCCGTGAGCAAAATCTGGACTTTTCTAATACACAAAGCCACATACAAAAAAAGACGTGTGTACATATAAAATTATTAAACTAATCACATACCAAGTGTAATAATATTTATTTTGTTATTGATATTTTATTTTAGAGCACATTATGATTGGATGGAGTTCTGCAAACTCGATTTGGACTAGAATTATTTTTCATTCTTTAATTATAAAAATAACTGACAATCTGAAATCCAATTCGTAATTTCGCAGGGCTTGAGGAGACAGTGGGAAATTTCAAGAATAAGCTTGATATGGCATTTTCCTCATGGAAAATTTATTAAATATAACTAATTGTTAAACAAAAAGCAGTGGATAGAAATAAGCGTTCAATTTCTGTAACGTCGGACACATGATGGCCTTGTAATACTTTCTTTACGTCAAAATACAAGCTTATATTTAGTTCATGTTCAGTTTTTGTTTTAACTGTTTCTCTGTTCCTTAAGAAAAAAAGAAAAAGTTAGCTGCTGTCGCATAATTTCCCATTATAGCAAATGGAACTGTAATTTTGTTTCCTTTACATTCTTTCACTCTGTAGCCATTCTCCTTCTCATTTGTGATGTAGGAATGCAAGAACAAGAGGTCTTTGATCTGTGTTCTTCAGCTAAAACAGTTAATTTATGTATGGCATTTATTGAAGATCAATGTCATCAATTAATTTATTAGGTTATGTGTATTGTAATTTGTGTGGACTCAAATTAATTAAGTTTTTATAATTTGTGTGGATTTAAATTAATTAGGTTTTTATAATTTGTATGGTAGAAAATTAATTAGTTTAATTAAATGTATGGTGTGTATTTCATTTCTTCTTTTATAAATACCAAGTCTCAAACCTTGTAAATCATCAAGAAGTGAAGAAGAAAATAAGACTAGTAGTCTTATATATAAGAGTGTAGTTTTGTTAGTTTTGAGTGTTTGTGAGAATTGAGAGTTTTTTTTATAATATCTCAAAATTTAATAAAGTTTTTATTGTGTTTTCAATTTTAAAGTTAATTTATTCTTCGAAAAATAAAATTTAGAATCATATATATTTTAAATTTTTCTCAATAGCATTTATATTTGTTGGCCTATGAACCTCAAAACCACTAGGCAATATGTTGATAAGTCGAGCAAGCTAAGTTTACTTGTGCTTACATATGACTTTTAAATTTGTATGTACAAGTTTTTTTTTGTTAAGATTTGAATCTGGTTGTTTTTTCCTAAGTTGGATCTGATTTGAAAACAAATACAAGTTTAAAGTTGATCTAAGCCACCTCAAATTTATTTTCTCTTCATTTATATTTTAATTAAGTTAATATAAAATTAAAAGTTCCCAGGTAGAAGCAATCAATAGTTTTCAAACAAATTTTTTTGGAAAAACAGTAAAATTATTATACTTGTGATTCAAGTATGGGGTTTGAAATTTTTGAGTTGCAGTATAATTTTATGATAAGACTATCTAAATTGTCAATATTATACTAGTCTTGCAGTAAATTCAAAATTAAGCTATCCAATCATTAACTCAAACTTAATCTAATTTAAAATCAAATTAAGCTAATCCTTAAAAATTCTCAGGAGTTTCCAAGTATATAACCAATTTCACCTCATTGACAATGCTAATAGACCTATAAGCGACCTATTTTGTGTAGATTAACTTTTTTTTGGATTGTGATTATTTGAATCGATTATTACAAAGTGATTAATGGAATAATTAATTGAAATTGATAGGTGCAATTAAACTATTGAAATCTTATTTCTTAAATAAAAACAATCTGCACCAGAAGATGTCAATGAGCTTGGTTATATACATAATTTGTTATGTCCAAATATTTATAATATTGAAACAAGCATCATTTGACTTACCTTTTTTTTTATCATGGTATATAAAATTAAAAAAAATCAATAAATAACAATTGAAATATGTGCAGTAATCAGGTCCAAATAAAATGAGCAAAAAACACCACCCAATTATATTTTACTAACTAACTATGTAAATTTGCCTCGATAATATTTGGCAACTAATATGATGCAATGCTACCAAATTAGGTAAATATAATATATATTCATTCTTTCAATATTTGGCATAACTACAAAAAACTAATTGACAAAATCTTTTGTATCATGGATTTTCATACCACATATTTCAACTATAAAATGGTGTAAGCTTTTATGCTTGGTTGAATTGTGAAGAACAAAGTTTTAACTAGTAGGTTCTCCAATCTTGCCTTTTCTAATTACTCCAAAGTGAAAAGAAAATGGTCTTGCAAATGAGCCTCACAATTATTTTTGGCATTGTGGCAAGTTTATTGTCAATGGCTTTGGCTACACCAGGAACAGCCACCTTCTATACAAACTACGTTCGTGAGTTTATCTCCTTCATCACTCTTTTTATCATTTTATAATGTGAAAATACTCGCTCACACCTTATTTGATAGTATTACTAAGCATAAAACAAATGCAATTGCAGTTGACCTTGTGATTGGTTGCTCTCCTTGCAGCCGTACGATTAATCAGATTAGACCATAACGAGTCTTGACTAATTTTTTTTTCAAATCAATAGTTCACTTTCTAAATTTCATCAAGATTTCCAATTTTTCTCTAGAAAATGAAAATAAATTCATTCCTAATTTAGAAATCTTTATTCTTGAATTGCAAATCACCTCTTTCAACTTCTTATTTATTTATTTATTTTTTTAATTTTTTATCCATGGTGGTATAACACCATAATTTCATGCTTACAGCTTCAGCATGTTATGGGAACAGAAACAACGGTGTTATGATAGCTGCAGCTAGTGATCCTCTATGGGCGAATGGAGGTATTTGTGGTAAAGTATTCAACGTTACATGCACCGGACCGACAAATCCTGTTCCACATCCTTGCACCGGCAAGAGCGTGGTGGTGAAGATAGTGGATCACTGTCCTGGATGTGGTGGAACCCTAGATCTCTCTAGAGAAGCCTTTGCTACAATTGCCAACCCTGTAGCAGGGATAATCAAAATCGACTACCGCCAGTAAGCCAAGACCTTGAATTGTTTTTCTTGTAGGAACTTTTCATTAGACACACTACTTGAATATGTGTCAACACGAAAAATTTCATGCTACCCAATTGACTTTTAACGAACCGTGTGACCTTGAGAAGATGCATTGAACTTGACATGGCTTGTGCTTTCATAGAAACGAGCAAAAACAAATGTTAAGACATGATTGAGTTTTTCAATTACAGTTAATTTTCTAACTATAAGATTTGTGTTTTTGCAGGATTTAAGGATCTACAAGAGAAGCGCTAAGAATTTTGTGAATCGATTTTGGCATGAAGTAGAAAAGTAGAAGTGAAGGATGTTCTTCATGAGTATTAGGCATTTCAATATCACTTTCTAATGGCAATAATATGTATTAGATATAAATCAATGTGCCCTATCAATAGATGGAATAAAATAAATCAGATTTTTCCTATATCTCGTGAACTAGAAAAAAATACGAAAAATGATGAAACTTATATATGACAACACAAATGCTTTAGTTAATATGCCATGCTTTAATTAATAAAAATACGTTCAAAAATCACATTTTCAGATAAATCTCCTTAATCTACTTGATTATCATTGGACTTGGTTCAATACTAATTTGCTGAATCAATGATATATATATATATATCGCATGTATAATATATGCCTTCAACACATACACAAGTTCATACTATTCACAAAAAAAACGTAAATAAATGCAACAAAAGATTCAGAATTAAGGCAGAATGCAGTCATTAAGAAATCCAGTGGCCTCTTGGACAAAAATGAAGAAATTTTTATAGTATATCAAAAAATGAATTAAGAACTTATTTTACGAATACTAATATAAGAATGAATGTCATTAAGAAGAGTACTATTCAGAATATCTAATGGAATAAATAAAATAGGTTGCATAAAAATAATTGAACTCAAATATTTGAATAATAACACAATGTAATCAAGAATTTAAGGTGCCTTTAGTTGGTGGATTAGATTGAGATGGGTGATAATGTGATTATATGGATATAAAATTAATCCAGACAAGCAAAATTTTTGTATAATGTCATCCAAATGTTACCTTATATTAATTTTTGTTTGAATTGGATAGTGTTTTGTAATGTACATTATCCAAAATAGTCTTGATGTGGTGTGTTACCTAAGGTTGGGAGGTGAACAACTCCTTATAAAATTGATCCTTCCTATCAACTGTGAGATAAAGCGGTTCTTGCATGTAAACACTAATTTTATAGAAAAAACAATATCTGAATAAGTTAGAATGAACAAATAGATTGTTTACCTTAAAAATAAGAAAAATAAAAGTATTTCTACTTATTTAGGTGGGACACTGGCTACATGGACCTTGGATGTGATTTGAGCTTCATTGGTTTGTGTGTTTTGTTAAGCTAGTATTTGATATTATTGGATTGCGTGAGTGCCTTACGTGACTTAGGTTGCTCGGATCTGAACGGCTCATTGGGCTAGAGTCTAACGACGCTTGGTCTTATTTTGAAATATGCCTATCAAGTCTCATGTCTCAATATTATTTATCATATTTTAAAATGCACGAAATAAAATATGAAGAAAATATATTATCATTCTCGCATATATCCTACTTAATATTTGTGGTTGACTTCTGATAAGTATATATTTTGACATAGTTTTGTATCAAATTCTTTATACTTTTTTTGTTTTATTCTTTTTAATATTATTATTTTATTAATATTTTGTCTTAGAGAATCAACAAATATAAAAATATCAAAAGAAGCATGTTTTCAAACTTGTGCAATTTTTGTATTTTGAGCATAATTTCATGATCAAAAGACCTATGGATCTAAATCTTACTTTATTTGAAAGTTAAGAGATAGAACTACAACGTTTTTGTTGAAAGTTCAGTCCAATTCATTATTGATTATAGTAGAAAGTTTGTCTAAATAATTGCACAAAATGGATCACTAAAATTCAAATCGGAGTTCAGCTCAATATTAACTTATTTGACCAATTGGATCATATCTCTTAAACTTAAATTTATTTTAGGTTGAAATTAGGGTATGTTATATATAAGAGGTAAATAAACAAGTTTGAAATATAGGTTGTAAAGTATTACTGCTATTAAAGGACGACTCTTGGATATGATTCGGTAATTTGACTATATCTCCCTCATCCGACTGCCAAATTTGATAAATTATATATAAAAATACATCAACACCGAAAGATATACAACTTTTGTTCTTTATTCATCATCAAAATCTGGTTGTATCTAACCTAAAAATATAATTCAGTCTGATAGATGAGAATTTTGAGGACTTGATATAACAACTTACCAACTCTTGACAACTAGCATACCACTTGATTAACTCATTCATTATTTATTTAGCCTTTAGCACAATCCAAATACTATAAATAGACCATGTATTAAACCTGTAAGAGAGGAGGGGTAGAGGATTTCTTTAGGCTAAATTTTCTAGTGTGTATGTTTTCTAGTAATGTAAGTTTTCTTATAATAATAGAAATGCATTCTCTAGTTTCTCTTCTATTTTTACTCATTCCTACTTTTATTATGTCTTTCTAAATTTCATTTTATTGAGGAAAAATGGTGAACCTCTTGATAGAGGAAGATGAACGGTTATAAGAGTAAAAAATATTTAAGTATGTTGTATTATTATTTTGAATTTTGATCTAAACTTTATTTATTTTGTGGTGATTCTTGATTTATGTATCTCTAATGGCACAACAAATTCTTAGATTCATTTAGTTTATTGTACGATTTTATCTCACCGACTGCTAATGTAAAACTTTGATTTGTTGTTGAGAAATGTGTGCATAAATATTTGATCCCATAAATAAGTGTTGGCGTTAAGAGATAATTTGTAATAGTAAGACAATATCATAATTATCTTATTGTATAAGTTATTTGATAATATCTTCTCATTAGTTATGTATGGATTCCAATAGTGTTTATTACTGGAGGTAAAAGTAATAAATAATTATTTTTCCATCCAAAACTCAAAAGTGGAATCCTAATCCTCAATACTTTTATTATTTTGATTTTTTTTTAATTACAACATATATTAATTGTTCATATATTTTTATTCACATAAATCCCATTTTTTCAAGAATTATAATATTAAAATTTTCAAGCAACTTTCTTGTGGATCGACCTCGAACTCACGATAAATTTATTATTTAATACAACTTACACTTGAATTTACAACCTTAAAGTTGTAGAAGGTTCCAAAATAACAACTATTCTACGAACAATTTTCTATAATCGAAATCATTGTGAGCTAATTATGTTTGCATTTTGGCCAAATAATTAAGACCTAATTGATTAGAACCAAAGTGTCTCTTATTCTTGCAATACTTTTATATTTTTTAAATTTCCATCAAATTAGGTAGAACAAAAATAAGCAATAATTTCCTCGTGCTTAATTATATTATGATTTTCAAGTACTAACATCAATTGCCCATAAAATTCTAATTAAGACCTGCAGTTAGCCAAACAAGCCCGTGCTATTTTTATTTAATTTCCCATCTGTTCTTTAATTAGTTACAAAAAATAAAAAGGAAAAAAGAAAAGTAGAGAAGCAACAAGTACTCATGAAGATATCTAGATCCGACCATGGGTCGGAAATCGACGATTTTGAGTTGAAATTTTTGGTTTGAATATACGAAAAATCTCGATTAATCGCTGGGTTCGGGCCGGTTCCGACCCTTTTTTTTTAGTTTGAGTTATATTTTAAAAAATTATTATTTATTAACTAAAATTAAATTTTATGAAATTAGAACTTTTTTTAAAAAAAAAAAAAAAGCTTGAGGTCCTAAACTTGAATTTGAAGGAAATTTTTTTAACTTAAATTTAAAAAAAATATTATTAATTTTTGAACTTAATGAAAATATTTTAACTTAAATTTGAAAAAGTTATTTTTAACTAAAGTTTAAATAATTTTATATTCTAATTATAATAAACTTAAAAAATAAAAAAAAATACATCAACTTGAAGTCTTAAAATTTAAACTAAAATTTTAATAAAAAATTTATACTTAAATTTAAAAAATATATATTAACTAAAATTTAAATTATATAAAAAGGGCTAATGTTTCTTTTTTTCATAAAAAAGGGTTGGACCCAAGGGTTTACGGTCTGGGTTTGGTTGGGGAAACCTCAACCTGTAACCGCTCTTGATCCCAATGGCCGATTACTAGTCTAACCTATCGACCTGTAACTCGCGGTCAGCGAATTTCGATTTATTAACCACAAAATGATTATGAACTGAGTCATTTTCAACCTGACCCGTGATCGAGTCTAATGATATCACCTCTCCTTGTATAGCTGACATCACTTGTACCCAAATTGTCTCATATTGACGTGTTACCTAGTCAACAGAGAACAACTCTCAGTTTGTTAAAACTAAAACCCAATCTACTTTAATCCAAATCTATAAAACAAAACTTGGTCCATTTTAATTTTTTTTTTTCATTTTTTTGTGGACAAAAAAGGTCAAGATACTTTTTTTATGAACACAATCCACTTTCAATATTGCAACAAAATGTACTTTCATATCTAGAATGTAATTCCTTTATCAAAATAGAAAAGTTCGAGACTCGAACATTCCCGGTTCAATTAATATTATTTCAAAAAGAAATGGAAAATAACAAAATCATCGACACTTGTTTGTAACCATCTTGTGAAGGCCTTGACTATGTCCATACTTTTTAATCTCTAAAACAAAATTGAAAAAACAAAATAATTTTTGGAAGCGTAGACATAGTCCATGTTTAACCTATAGTGTATTATATATTATTAAGAATTTTTTATGGTATTTTATAATTTATTATTTTTAAAATCAATTCTTACAAATTCAATTTTCAAAAGTTTAACCCTTTAAGTTCACTTTTTCAAAGACTTGTTGCCAAGTTCTTCTAACATACTAGATTGGGACTTCATGCGGATTGAGATTTGATTAAGGTTGGTCTCTACGTTGGGTTCCACCAATTTAGACTATTTACCATCAGGACTTGCTTCCATTTTCCGTGGACTGGAATTCTCAGTTGAATTTTCATAACATTAATGATTATCATGTGGAATGCTAGATCAAATTGCAACTAAGTCACATTTTTGGATGTCAATTTTTTCGATTTACTCATCTTCTTCCTTTTTTTTTTTTTTTTTTGTAAAATGATAAAATAAATAATTATTTTTGATGGATTTAATAATTATTTGAATCTAATAGTCCTTGAATACCCATCCGAAAGGACTCAAATCCAAGAATATAAGAAGTCCTATCAATACATGCGTCATATCACATGGGAATACAATTCTTATTTAAATACCTATAAGTACTCTAATATTTTTTATTTTGAGGTATGTTCAATTCATTAAATATTTTACTACTTTTGGTTATCTTTGGATAGATTCCCTTGCTTGAGGGTTTTCGTGAGGCTTTTCTAACATCTGTAAAAGGTTTATTCGTATTGCATGTAAAAATATATCAAATAGTGATTTGTTTGTATCGCAAGCAGAACTCATCAAATAATCAATCACGTGAGAAAAGTTAACTCTCGACGACTATCAACAATCACATCTATATTAAATGTCATTTAATAATAATGTAAAAATTATCATTAAACAAAAAGTATCAACAATAAACTATAATAGAAATAAATAAGCATACACACATCTAGAAATAGGATTCAAACACAATACCTCAAATGGACCTCATCTTTTCCACTTGAATGATTTTTCTTCTTCTCGAAAAGCCATCTTTGAAACTTATGCAGAGAATTTCTACATGTCTGTTCTGCGGGAAAATAAAATAAAAATGCAACTAACAGGATTTATATTGTTAGAAATCAAATATCCACCCCACGAATGAGTTTTATTTTCAACCAAAATTCCTCCAGTAGTTGCTTACTACAAGCTGATGATGCGTTTTTGATTGGTTAAAAGAACTACTAAAACCAGCAAATTCCTTGACTAAAATTGGAAATTTTTAAGTTAGAATAAACATAGTTGACAACTAAAGATGTATTTTTAGTTTTTTAGAAGGAGCAAGATTTTAAAATATAATAATTTTATATAATAATTTTATTAATTTTAAAAAATTATGGAATTAAGAGGGAACGGCCGCCAAGCTCCCTGCTCAGTCTGTGCTGGTATACCTCACCATTATTGCACTGATGTTACATTTTCAGATAAACTATTAATAACTTCAAAAGATATTGTCAATTTTTTCATGTGACGTGCCGATTTATATCACGTAGCAGACACTAATGGCCAAAGCAAGTCACTGTCTTAATTCGGCTGGACTTATCACTAATAGTCGCGGGGGCGAACGCCTATATAAGGGCATTATTTCCAGCTTCTTAGCATTCAAACATTGTGTGATACTTCAACTTCAGATTGTAAAGAAACTCAAAAGCAAAGCTTCGAGATTTTATTTTTGAGTAATTAACAAAATTATAAATGGCAATCGAGCGAGTTATCATCACGGTGATTATTGATTCCAGCCTGATTTCCATGGCGTCTGCCATAGCTGGAACAGCCACTTTCTACACAACCTATATTCGTAAGTTGCTGTTTCTTGTTCATTTGATAGAATAAGAGCTTTAAAAAACTTATTTACATGTTGTTTGGTGAAATTTATTTCAACTATTTTATAAGCTAGTATATCTTATACTCCCTCGGTCCCAAAACTTTGGATTCAATTTGACCCGACACGAGTTTTAGATGAAAATGGAAAGAGTATAAGTTTCGTATGCTTTCACACTATCCATCCATAAAAGTAAAAGTAATTGTTGAGAGTTAATTGTATCACATGACGTCTACAAAAAAACATTAGTAAGACAAAAGAAATATAATATTTTTGCAGCTTATAAGTTGATAGTGATCATATTATAACATGATATATTGCACCCACGCAATACAAAAAATAATTTCGAAAATAGTGAAATTAAGTTCATGTGGGCATAATAGAAATTTAAAATGCCAATCAATTTAGGTGCTCCAAGTTCATAAAAGATGAGACATATATCCATTGTGATTATTAAATATATTGTTAATAATTGATACTATGCATTATTGTTAATCAATGGAGTTGTTTATTTTGCAGCGTCTGCATGCTATGGGTTCCAGGACTAGGGCACCATGATAGTAGCAGCCAACCCTGCCCTATACAATAATGGAGTAGCATGTGGTAGAAGGTATAGAGTGCGATGCACCGGCCCCACCAACCAGGGCATACCCCAGCCATGCCGCAATGGTGAGATTACGGTGAGGATTGTGGATCTCTGTCCTGGATGCGGAGCTAATCAGCTTGATCTCTCTCTAGAAGCCTTCTCTAGGATTGCTAATCCTGATGCTGACTACAACCAGTAAGCAGCAATTTAAATTTTTTTCAACTTTTAGGATTAGTCCTTTTTAATTTTTAATTTTTTTTCATTGTAAAGGTAATATTTAGAAAATCAGCGTGTTCATGAATCATTGGTTCAACTATATATTTGATTATTACAAGCTAAATCATTTTTAAGTAGTGACATCATAATCAAGTCAAAAATACAATTATATATTTCTAGAAATAAGGTAAAACAAAATTAATTTTAGAAATATATACATAACAACTTGAAATTATGATTGAGAAGACCAATTTCTAGTAATATTAGACTGCAAACATATTTTGTGGAACGTTTTTGGGCGGTAAATTTATCTTCTAATTGGATTGAGGACTATTTCATTGCTATATTGAATTGTCTAGTAGGTTGTTTTTGTGGGTTAGTGGTTGACTACCAGATTGAGATTAATACTGATATAATAACGTTAATAACTTTTTTTTAAAAAAAAAATAACTTGTTTTACAAAAAGTTTATGGTTTATATTGAAGCAACTATAATTTTTTGCAAAATTATTTACGATGAAAATAATTGAACCATAATGTTAATAATTCTTTTTTTCAATTATTAATTTTCTAAAATAGATGCCCATATTTTGTTAAATTAACATATACTTTTTATGGAGATAAATTCTCTGTTGATGCTGATGATTGTTTGTTTCCATTATATTGTAATTTACAGGGTCTAAGTGGATTTCGGGAAACAAGAAACTCCAATATACCAAGAATAAGCTTTTGAGCTTCTTTCCAGGAAAATAATCTATACCCTTGTTGTTGTTGTTGTTGTTGAATAAGAGGCATTAGCCTGAAATAAATTTTAGATATATGGAATTATGGAGGATACTCCATTGGCTGTAAAGAAATCTAGAGATCATTGTACTATCTTCTTTATTGAAATAAAACAATTATAATGCATTGTTCTGAAAAATGTTAAATTTAGTTTTTGTGGAAGCAGTTCATTTTTAGAGTTCGAACATATATGGTAATTGTAAATCAGTTAATCAACTTCTATTAATTTTAATTTTAACCTCAATTTTTGGTAAGTACAACGGGGAATTTGCCGCTAGTAATATTATGATATTGTTTATTTAAAAATATGTGATTGAAATAGTACAGTATTTTTTATTTTTTTTATGTCCAATGTATTATTGTTTTCATATGATTGAATAATATAACATTTCAAGATTGTTTAATATTTTAAACTAACGCATGATTTGATCAAAGTAAACAAAGGTCCAAATGTAAATAAATAAAATGTTGTTAATTTGATTATAACAAGTTTTGAAATGGATATAACAGTTAATTTATTTTTGGTGAAAGAGGATTAATTTCTCACTACATGAATATTTTTATCATGATATATGAAAATTCAAGATGAAAATTATGTTTGCAGAAGTTCCTGGTCAGCATTAAAAGAATTTCTATACTTTAACCATTGACATTTTTTGACTCATGATATGGTATTTCAAATATTTTATTTTAATAATTGCAATCAATGAAGTGATATTTTTGGGAGAGAAATAGTACTATTTTAAAAATAATAATAAACGCTAACCCATACGCATATATAAGTAGGGCTAATTATAAAAATTACCTTTAGGCTTGTTATAATTACAAAATTATCGTCCTAAATTTAAAATTATAATTACAAGTTAATTACAGTATAATAATTTTACAAATAATGTTTCTACTATTCTGAAATTTAAATAACAATTCCTGAGATACGTGTGCACGCCATCACAAAATTCATGTTAGGAAAATTTCATTTTACCCATTTATAATGAGTTATGTGCATACATCATTACAAGATTCATTGAAATTTACTAAGCTTGTGCTTTCATTTACAACATACTTTAAGTGCTAACACATCGAAATACAACACACAAAAGCAATGGCAAGACATGATTGCAGGACTTAAAGGATTTAAGGTTGCATTTGGATTGAAAATTTTGGGGCAAAGGTTTCAAATGACTGTATTTGAAATCCACCACTATAACTCAAAAAATAGTTTAAATTATGAATTTAAATATTTGAAATTCATTGTACTATGTAATCAAAACAAACTCGATAAATTAATAATTATGAATTTGAAATCCTTAGTTTCAAATCCATCAATTCAATTGTAGCCTAAATATATATCATATGCCTTTGAACACATACTATTCACAAAGAGAAAAGAAAAAGTAAATAAATGCAACAAAAGATTCAGAAATAAAGTAGAAATCTTAGAGTAAAGGGAAAAATATTATAAAATGAATTTATGACTACTAAGGCAATTTTTTTTTAATCCTCTAAGTTGGCATATTTAGAGATTTAGTTCTTTTTATTTCAAAAATTTGAATTTTGTCCTTTAAGTTAAAAAATTCAACGATTTAGTCCCGTGACCTCTTTACAACATGTAAACTTAACCGGCTCAATTGATGTGGATAAAAATTTGAAAAAAATTTAATTTTGCAGTCAAAATTGCAAACTTGGCCGCCAATGTGGGCAAAATGAAAGAAAAAATTAATTCTAATTGACAAAATGAAGAGAAAAATAACTCTCTTTCCCTCTTATTTTTCATCTACCCCTACACTTTCCAAGCCCCATAACGCCAAAACCCCATCGTCTCTTTAGTTCAATAAGTGTTTTTCGATATTCCTGCAGTATCAGGAAGAAATTTATCATTTTATCAAAAAGCTTAACTCTGGACCGATGATGGGGTTATCTTTTTCTGATGTCCTGCCCTAATACTTAAATCGACTGGTGTTGTTCTGCCTTTTGCTCAAATATTATTTTGGGTTCAGCTGAGTTGCGAATTTTCAGAAACGCAAGTGTATGTTATCGTTACAAGTAATAAAATAATGAATAGATTATCGTTTCCAATGAAAACTATTGAATTACTAAATACCGAAATTATGTCAATTCAAATTTTATTTGAACAAACAAAGTTGAGTGACAATTGATGCAAATGAATATAAATTACTCTAAAAAAATAAGGCGCAAAATCGAATAAAAACGAATATCAATGATTATAAAGATCTAGGGTTATGATTTCATCATAATTAGTTTGAGTTAAATAATCTACCTCATCAATTTCAACTTATTTTTCAAGTGATAGTCGAGAATCCCTAAATTATCCATTAGCCTCTTCCAAGGTCTAATGAGAATACCATCAATAATCAATAATTTATTTAATTATATGAATCTCCAATAAAACTACACAAACCATGAAAATATATTCATATCTCACATGCAATTTATAGTTCTCTACACCTAAAATTAGACACATATATCACCTTTCGGGTCAATATTATTAGCAAATCATTCAATTAGTGGCCAAATAATTAAAAATATTAAAAACAATGTAGAAAACTCAACTTGATAGATAAATCAAGAATTGACTTGATAAAAGTATTCAACACATTCTAATTAGATTACATCACAACCCTAGAAATGAAAATTAATTCATGGTGAAAATGAGAAATATCTTAATAATATTCATACACATATTCAAATGAAAAGATGAAAATGAAAATCAAACTTAAAGAGGATGATTTTTTCTTTCCTTATAGATAACTTTCTTCAAGCTCGGAATAATTCTTTTCACTTCCCCAAAATTCTTTCTTCTTGTCTTGTTCTTGTTTTTCCACATTCTTCTATCTCTCTTTTTGTCTCCAATCTCCCTATCTCCTTATTTGGAGGCTCATAGGATCTTCAAAATCTGATTGTGATGCTCTAAAGATGGCAAAATATCCATTTTACCCTCACAAATTCGTCTGGCAGCGCCTTCACTCGACAGAGTCCATTTTTCAGTAGATACAGCGCCTAGGTGCTGTAGCTACTGTTCATCGAACGAAATATTTATTTATATTTATTATTTATTTTTTTTTTATTAAAAAAATATAAATTTTTGTGCATCCAATGACATTCTTCCTTTATCTTTAACTTTGCAAAATAAACACTAAAAATAATAATAAAATTTTTAAAAATTAATTAAAAAGTTAAGTAAATAGTACTTAATTAATGGATATAATTTTCAATCATCAAACTGATTCCTTGTTATATCCTTGTGTAGATGCAAAACTTTCAGCAGCTGTAGATTTTGAGATAATCTTACATTGCATGTCTATTCTGACTTGACGTATGATTTTTTAGCTCTCTTCTTGCCCATGTTTTGCTCCCGATGATTCCATCATTAGTTGAATTAAACGAAAGTGAAAAATGATAATCTCAGCAGAGTGCCTAAACTAAACATAGGAATGTAGAAGCATTTTGTGGCCAATATATATGAACAGATAAAGTCAAAAGGCATAGCATTAATTTAGCATGTGGAGCATAATTCTACAAGAGCACGACAGTGAAGGTGTTGATAATTGTTAGAAGATTCATATCCAAACTGTTAGCACATTATCCAAATACATCCATATTTGTTCCACCTAAACCTCAAAATTGTAGAAGCTATGCCTTTTAATTAGTTATCACCAATGGATGAGGAGTCTACTTTCAAATACCACCAAGAATGCAACATGAAAAATATTTGGGGCAGAGAGTTAACTAGAATTAATTTTCCCTTTTATTTTGTTCACATAAACGGTAAAGTTAGCGATTTTCACTGCAAAATTAAATTTTTCCCAAATTCCGTCCACATCAACCAAGCTGATTAAATTTACCTGCTGTAGCAAATTACATAAATAAATCTCTAATTTTTTTCAACTTAAAAGATAAAATTCAAAATTTTAAAATAAAAAAAAATTAAATCTCTAAATTAGCCAAATTAAAAGACTAAAAAACATAAATTTACTTTGAATGACATTAGGTAGAATAGTACTATTTAAAAAAATTAATGAATTAATAGAATAAGTTACTATATATAAATATTTAAATAACAACATAATCTAATCAAGAATTTAAGGCGCGTTTTGCCGGTGGATCAGATTAAGATGGGTGATAATCCTTCGGTCACATTATTTAATCCTGAGTTATATAAAAAAAAAAAAATTGTCTGAAAACGAAAAAAGAAATGTAGAGACCAGAGAAGTAACAAGTACTCAAAGATGATGTCACCTTTACTTGTATAGCTGACATCACTTGTACCCAAATTGTGGAAAGCTATTTGTTGCAATTCTGCCAAATTGTCCCATCTCGAAGGTTTACCCAGTCTCAACAGGGAACATAGTGTGTCTTAGGTTTAAGGGGTCCGTTGCTGGTCGACAATACTTGAGCTCATTTAATGAGATCAACTTAAAATGTCAAATGGGATATACATTTAATAATTTAATATTTTTAAGAATTAATTTTATTTTATTTTATTTATTTTTATTGAGTATTATTTTTTTTAATATTTTTAATATTTTTAATTTTATTTTTTTGTACACTTATTTTATCTCATTTTACTTTTTTATATTTTCATTATCTCACTCTACCCCTTCTACTTTTTACAAAAAATAAAAATAAAACTAGCATTACATATTATCTTTAGTGAAATTACTTTAAAATACAATAATATTAATATATTTGTATTTATATTCTAATAATTTTTCAACTTAATTAATTAATACTTAATATTAAATTTATTTAAAATTTTATTATACTTAAATTTTAATAAATATTTTATAATATAACATAGTTTCTATTAATTTAGTATATAGTAGGAAATTTTTTATTATCTAATATGCTTTTACTTATTAATTTTTTATTGATTATAAATCTTAAAATAAAATATTTTATTAAATACATAAACTATTAGCAATATTTTTTATTATTTATAGAATTATTATAAATTCATATAAACTATGTTAAATTCAAACATAGCCATTATAATTAAGTAATAATAATTAAACTAATTTCTAAAATGACTATGTTTTTATATTTAGAAAAGTATTCATTAAGTTATTTTGAATTTAATATACTATTCATCAAATTATGATAATTTGACTATTTATAACTTTTTTAATAGTATTAAAGTAAACATAAAAATAATTTTTTTGTATTTAACATTGTTTCTATAAAATTTTGATAATTTCATTAATAATAAAAAAATTATTACTTATATTTTACTTATTTAACAAAATATGATTTGAAAATATATCATACATTTTTCAAATTTATGATGAGTAGTAAATTTAGAAGTAAAATATATTAACTAATAAAAAAATCCTACAATATAAAAATTTAATGGAAACTATTTTTGTTAAAAGAATAGCCATTAAAATAAGTACAATAAAATATGAAATAAATTTAATATTAAGTATTAATTAATTAAGTTGAAAAAATATTATATTTAAATACAAGTATATTAAATTTAGAATATTTTAAAGTAATTATTATTATAAGTAATAGGTAAGGGCAATTTGGTTATTTTTTTAAGAGTATATGATGGTAAAATGAGATAAAGAGACTACAAGGGGGTAAAGTGAGATATAATAAAAGTACAAGGAGATAAAATTATATTATGAAAAATATATGATCCTAAAGAGATACTCATAAAAAATAGAGAAGAGTAAAGTAAAATTCCAGTTAATAGAAATATAAAAATATCAGGAGAAAAAATATAAAAGTACTTTTTCTTCCAATCTCGAAGGGAGTTGGATTTCTCCTCTAGAAATTTGGCTAAGCCACGAGAGGTGAAATAGAAAAAGCCCAAATTAGAGGTTTGCGTGAAAGAGAGCTCGCCACAACTTATGGTTTGTCTCATATTCAAAGTGGTTTATTGCCATCCAGGGCCCAACCATAAGTCGGAAAGAATTAGGAAGGAGTTGTATCAGGAGAATGCCGAAACTCTTTAAAATACGACAGAATAGGTCAGACACGAAAAACCTAAAGTCTGCTTCCAATTGATCTATAAAAAAAGCCACATAACTAGGAGGTGGATTATGAGTTCCGTCACAAAGATTTGAAAGAACTATATTAAAATGAATTTTGTAATGTTGGGGATAGCTGCCCTACCAATCCTCTAACTTCGTTATTGTTAATATCATTTTATTCAAATACAACTTAAAAGACTTGCTACTTACAGAAACAAACTCCATTACCATTCAGTTACTGTTGAGCTAGTTAGACATCATAAACAATATAGTTTGGAATTTGCCCATGATCTCTACGTACTCTTAATTGCTTTTTACAGAACTATATTATGGGTATTAAGGATAGTGTCTCATCTCTTCAAATTTTGGTAATGGACAATTGTAATGATTTCACTTTGATTAATTCAATGGATTTGTATGATGTTTCTCTATTTCAAAATATTTTGCCAAACTCTTATTAGTATACAACGAAAAATTCTTATGAGTATTTTCACACTAAACGCACGTTTGTCATTAAAATTCATTGTACTGAAGTGAGGTGATCGTTGTGTTTGGTTTAGATTAGAGAAGTAATTAAGGAAGGCTCTGCATATCAAATCTATCAATCTGTTAATGACCCTGCGACGCTTTCACATTTTCTATTTTGCCAAAACTCTTCTTTAGTATAAAACAAAAAATTCTAATATATATTGAGTATTTTCACACGAAACGTAAATCTTTATTGAGATTCATGTATTTGAAGTGACATGATCGTTGCGTTTGGTTTAGATTACAAAAGTAATTAATGAAGGCTCTACATGTCAATTCTATCGATCTGTTAACGACCCTGCCAACGATTTCACATTCTTTTAACGTGTGGCAAGGTCACGATCTTCATATCAAATCTTCTGATTGCTTCTCTTCTTTGAAAAGTTGCCGCATATAATTCTACATCGACAAGTCTCTGCAAAATGGACATGGACGACACAATATATATTTATAATTTAATCCATGTCCTATAATTTATTAAATTATTTATCAATTATTTCATATTCCACCCAACAAAGTAAACAGTCCCCTCAATTTTTTACAAATATATTTTTGTTTACAAAAATTTAAAAAATTAATTTTTTTTGCCCTCTTGAAATTATGATATTATCTCAATTCCCTACCCCCTCAAAAATTTTTAATCTTATTTTGAATATGTAAATTCAAAGATATTCTAAAATATTTAAAACTTTATTTTTTCAATAAGAAATAGTTTCTCATTTTATTTTTGTTACTCTTTGAAATATAATTTCACAACATCACATTTTATGAATCTTTTACAAACGTGTAAATACTTATATAAATTGTATTTTATTTGAAGAATTATTTTCTTTTTTCACAATAATAAGATAATTTTGAACACTTAATAATGACTTATAAGATTGTGATGAAAATGTGGGAATTACTCTAATATTCAAATTATATTTTCAAACATTGTAAGTTAGTTTTTATTTTGTATTAAATTGAATTAGAATTCATTCTCATTTTATTTTGAAGTCACTTTTTTGTTCGAATACTAAAGTAGATGTGCTAGGTATGGGAATTTTATGTATAAATATAATATTTTTATTTATAATTGTATTTATTTTTTAATAATTAATTAATAAAAAAATTACAATAAAAAATATTTTTATAAATAAAAATAATAATTAATATTATATTTTTTATGATCAGATCTCATCCTCTATATTAAAATCCTGACTCCCCCAACTAGCCTTTGATAAAAATGGTAATCCAATATTAGTAGACTTGGTGTTGCAGAATAAATGCTTGAAGAGGTCAAAATTGGCGAAGAAGAAAGATAGACAAACTTCTTACAAAAAAATATGGTTAGAAAATTAACAAACTCAGATTATTAATTCATTCAGATTGCTGATTTTAGTTGGTTGTTTTGTTGACCATGGGTGTTTTATTACCCAATTTTCATAACAAACTGACCCGGCCTTATAATCGAATAATTTAACTAATTCATTCGATCTAATTTTCAAAATATTACCTAACATTGATTCAAATTTCCGTTAATGACGAGAGTGGGCAATTAATTGGTGGTTCAACTCAGCGGCCCAACTTGGTTGATGGCAGCCCGACTGATGTGAATTTGGTTATTGGGCCTACCATTTTCCTGGCAACCTAACCCATAAGCTGAACCATCACGATAAACCAAACCATACCCTGAACCATGTCAACTGGATCAGAATTTAGTTTGCCTACCATTTATTCTAGCAGTAATTTTCTAAGCTAATTAAATGAAGGGGCAAAAAAAAAAAAAATAAATAAATATGCGTTAAGGTTAAAACAGTAAAACACTACAGGAAATAAGGTATATTATTCC
Source organism: Paulownia fortunei (assembly GCA_019321725.1). Lineage (NCBI taxonomy): Eukaryota > Viridiplantae > Streptophyta > Magnoliopsida > Lamiales > Paulowniaceae > Paulownia > Paulownia fortunei. The sequence goes on along the minus strand of CM033105.1, from coordinate 20,456,015 downwards.
AACACCCCTAACTTGGTTTAAATTGCACACATGCAGCAGCATCTGTAGTAGAATACCCATTTCATACCCATTAGGATATCCGCTACCTAAAGTTCAACCATAAATATTTTATTTATTTTCATTTTTGAAAAAAAGTAAAAAAAAAAAAAACTATTCTCCATTTTTGGACAAGTTCTTTGAGAATTCTAATTTTTGTATTTTTTAATTGTTAAGGTAAAAGATTGACTTGATCCTTAAAGGATTCTTACTCAATAATCTTTAAATTTTTCTAATAATTTATTTGTATTACAGATCTAACCGTTTAAGTTGTCGTGAGCGGAATCAACGATTTCGTCCAAACTTAGGAAATTGTCCACATCAATTTGAAATTCATATTTGTTTTGAAATCCCAAAGTCAAAGTTTGAGAAAATAAGTATGAACAAGTTCAGTCATCCAAAAAAAATAAAATCATATGAGGTCAAATCAAACACGAGTTTAGGCAGATTTCATTCAATCGGTTTGATTGATGTAGTTCTACATTTTGAGTTATACAAGTCAAAAATCACACATGCTTTAGCCGAAGAATACAAATCACTAAGGAATTAACTTACTCATATATTAATACATTAGAATTGAGTGAAAGAAAACGGATCAACCAAAAAAAGTAAAAAATGAAAAAAATGAAAAAAATGAAAGAAATTGAAGGAGATGAATTTTCATCTTGATATGTTAGGAGTTTCAAGTAAGAATTAAGAAAGTGAATATTATTATTTTAAAAATAGTAGATTAACGTTAGTATTGTCACGTTATTATTTGAATTGAGTTGATAATTTAACAAAAATATTTTAAAAATAAATTTTTATTTTGAAACATCCCAAAATAAAAACACAGTAAATTCTATAGGTTTGAGATTGAGGAAATAGTATTCATCATCAGCTATTTCCAAATCTAGAATTAACCTAGAGTCCAGCCAAGAGCTAATTAATCTATATCTATTATAAAAGTGTAAATGTTTTTTTTTAATTTTTTATTTGATTAAATTACCGTTTTAATATTATTAGTTTTAATGATAGTTATGTAATTTAATAATGACATAATTTTGGAACAAATAATGTTTATTTTTTTAATTGGTCCATAAAGTTATATGATAATTAGTATAAGAGAATATCAAAAGTACAAGTCAAACTCTACTTTCATTTATTTGATATTTTAAAAATATATGTGAAAATTATATATATAAGTAATTTACTTTTTGTTTTCTCTTTTGTCCATTTATGTATTCATATTTCGATTCAATAATTTTATTAAATAATTTAAAAAAAATAAAAAAATTAAATAGTTCAAATTTAAATAACAAAATTTAATTGTATTTAGAATTAATTAATAAATATAAACTAAGATATAAAAAATATTTATAAAATTTTTAAAAATTAAAATTTGATATTGTGGCATGATTCGATAAACCAAAATAAAATTGAATATTGTTTTTTTTTTATGAAAATAAAAATCAAATATCAAATTTAAATTTTTTATTTAACTTTGATAAATACCAAATTTTCAGTTTTGATTTGATTCCATCGATTTATCAAATTATTTTCACCCCTATAAAAAAATCACATTGAATTAGAATAGAAAAAGATATGATACAATATATGAAAATTATTTTATTGTGAAATATATCTATTTGAATAAACTAAATATGCCTCACAATATCCATTCTAATTAAATTCATTAAAATTAATGTGGAAATAACATTTATTTTTTTATATCAATTACAAGGCACATTCCACTATTATATTTATAATTTTGGTTATTCCAATTCTTGAAAAAAAAAATAGAGCAAAACCTATATATTAAAGTGTATTTATGACTAAAATTGAATTTTTTCCGAATCATGAGATTAAATTTACAAAACATTCTAAACTATGAGACTAAAAGTATATTTTCATGTGTTTGAAAGATACAAAAATAATTATATTAATTAATGAGATATTTGATTCTTTTAGAATGTGCTTTCTTCAGCTACCTAAATCTGAATTTTATATTATATTTATCAATTTGCTAATTTCTTCTGAAAATATGTGGAAAAACTATATTTATAAGAAGTTCATCTTTTGTTTTATCTTTTGACCATTTTTGATTTTATGATTTTGTTAAAAAATAATTTTGCTTAAAAATAAAAAAAAATAGTTCAAAATTAAATAGCAAAACCTAATTGTATTTTGAATTTATTATTTTTAGTTTGGTAAGTTAAAGTTAAGAAAAAAGTATAATATTAATTAATAAATATAAAATAAGATATAACAACTATTTATAAAATTTGTAAAAAATTAAAATTCAATATTTTTGTACAATTTGAAGAATCAAAATCAAAAATCAAAAATCAAAAATAAAAAATCAAACCGAATATCAATTTTGTATGAAAATATACCTCACTATATCCATTTTAATTAGATTCATTAAAATTAATGTAAAAATAATATTTATTTTTTTATATCAATTCAAAAGCACAATACACTGCCATATTTACATTTTTTTGTTATTCCACTTTCTAAAAAAAAAAATACAAAAACTTAAAGTGTATTCATGACTAATTTTTTTTTTCTGAACCATGAGACTATATGAAAATAATTACATTAATTGATAGAGTATTTAATTCCTTTAATTTTATTTTTTCAATCCACCCACATCTAAATTTTATATCATATTTACCAATTATGAGACCATATTTCAAAAATGATATTAACCTCATATTATATATTTTATGTACAAAATCCAAAATATCTTTTAATCATTTGATTTATTTTTTGCCGTCGCAATCATAGTAGCTTGATTGCAATTGCATCTGATATTTGATTTAGTAAATTTTTTTGACTTTAGAAATTTATGCTAAATCACTACTAGAATCACTTCACGAAGAAATAGATTTTTTGGGTTGATCATTTAATCTAATAAATTTTATTTATACTATTTTATTGTCAGTTCGAACATTATAATTTTTATTGGCTTTTTCTTCCTACTTTTCTTCCAAACATTACTTTTTTTTTTTCAGATATGAAAACGTGTTTGTTACTTGTATTTTTTAGGAATGATATTTTTCCCCAAAATACAAAATTATTTATTATGATAGTTAGATAATCATATATCCTTTATTGTCACTAATTGCAACACAATAATATTAATAATATATTTATAATTAAAAATATCTCTCATTAACCATAATAAAATAATATTGACAATATATCTACCATTAATATAATATCTTTCAAAATACACCATATCATTTGTCCCAACAAAATATATACATTTTTTCTTCTATACACGTTATACAAACTTACTTTTCAAAATACATTTTTTGAGAACACTCCCCTTAAAACAAATGAAAATAAAACCAAACAGAGCCTAAATTTTTTCAATAGAATCAAATATGACAAAAATAAGTTGTATGAACATTCATGCTATATCGCCATATTTCAACATAAATATTTTAAAAATATATATATTACATTAAATAGAAAAAAAATTTGTACCACATTTACTTGTGTATTTCTTGATCTTTTTACATATTATTCTATTGAACCAATTATAAAATTGATAAAATTTGAGCATTTTTAAAAGTATATATAGGGACTAAAATGAAATTAACAATAATTTTTTTTAAGATAATCTAATAGAGATAAAATCTTATTATGTCTATACATTATTACAGTATTACAAAGCTATATATAGCATAATTTTAGCTCAATTTCTTCTTTATTTTCATTTCTTAACAAAACCTAATTGTATTTTGAAATTATTATTTTTAGTTTGGTAAATTAAAAAGTTAAAAAAAAAAAAACAGTAAAAAATTAATTAATATATAAAATTAGATAAAAAATTATTTATAAAATTTGTAAGAATTAAATCCGATATTTGGTATAATTCGATAAATTAGAATAAAAAATTAAAATCAAACTGAATATATTGAATTTTTATAAAAAATTAAATATCAAATCATTTTTTTTTATTGACATGGTACATTTCGAATTTTCAGTTTTAATTTGCCAAGTTTTTTTAATCTATAAGGAACAAGTGTTGCCTATAAATTATGAGGTGAAAGAGAGTTCATTGTTTTGTTGAATTGTCAACTGTAATTTTTTTTATAATACCTTAATTTATATTCTTTTAAAATACTTAATTTTTTCATTTTAATTTTCATTCATCTTCTTTTTTCTCGAATTTTTATATACTTTAATTAATAAAATTACAACAAATAAAATTATAAAAATTAAAAGTATCATCATTTATATACACTAACTGCGTGATTTTAAAGTTATTGATATTTATCAATATATCAATTTTGAAAAATAAAACGCAATCAACCATCAAACAAAATTTTAGATTTGCTTGTTGGAGTGATGATATTGTTAGCTCTACTTATACTTTTACCGTCAAATATCTGGTTGAGCTGCATGAAATTTACCATGAAGTCAATAAGGGTATATATTGTACACAACAAATGTAAGAGTTATTTGGAATATATAACCATGTCTTTTTTTTAAATGATTTTCCCTATCAATAAAATTGATCAAACTAATCTTTTTACAACTATAAAAGGGCATGAATTATTTTTTTCACTGAAGTTTGGATCATTCCTTGACTCGTGTTCCTTGATAAAGTAATTTTTTTTTTCATTTTGGACAACAAATATGATTTCACCAAACTTGTAATAATAGTTTGATAGATTGTTGCTTAGTAACAACTGTTAATACTTATCAAAAATATTCACAAAACACTACCATTTTTCCACCAAAATCCTCATCATTTTCCATTATATATTTTAATAATTTATTAACATTCTTGATAGCTATCGTTTTGTCATTGGTGCTTCATCCCATAAAAATAGTTATGGTTTACGAAGTAACTCTACAACCTTACTTTGCTTGGACATAGTGCACTGATTTGATTCAATTGCATCTATTAGTATTTTGAAGCGAGAAAGTATTATTTTACCCCCTGACATTGTTGTGAAAGCAACTTCAAACACTGCGCTTGTAAGTACTATTTAAGTTTTGAATCTAAAATGAACTAACAATGTATGGTATAATTTTTTTTTCGTATTTTATATGACCCATTAATAAAAAAACCCCTTGCCCATTTGTATGCAATCTAATATCATTAGAAAAACTTTATATTGTTCATGATTCAACTTTAGTTATATTTTATAATTTTCTAAATGTATTTCTTTTGACATTTTACATCTCTCTTGAAAAATTATTGTCCTTATTATTTATATCAATAGGAATGTTTAGAAGATCATATCATATGAACTAATATTTTTTTTTTCATGTTCTCCAAGAAAAAAATTAGACTTTTTAAAATTTTGACAACTTGTATTCAAATGAGGTTTCCAATTTTCTTTTAAAATCTTTAGACATTTTTCACTTAGAGTTGGAAAATGTGAGAAACCAAGTGATATTAAAGGTAAAAAAAAATATTTTATTAGTAGTAACTAATATTTTATTTTTATTAAGAAAAAACAACATTGAAACATGATTCACTGTAACACAAAGTTTTAATACCTAACAATCATGTAATGTGAAAAAAATTACAGTGTACAAATAATTAAAAAATAATAATTTGATTACTTATGATGATCATACTCAATTAAAGTAGTTTACTAATATTATGTATAAACCGTATGTACATTGAATAATATGTAAAAACTGACATATAATTATGTAAATTCTTAAATATTGGATATGTATTTTATTAATTTTTAATCTTGGACTATAATCATTTCACTTAGTTCCACATGTATTCATCATTAAAGAAGAAATATAGCTAAATTGTAGTTTTATTTATGTTCGTAAAATGAATATTTTTTAATATTAATTATCTATTTTGCTTAACATTTATATTTTTTCAATTTGCCAAATTTCTTCAATATCTAGAAAATAAGTATTGGCTACAAAGTATGAGTTGAAAGAGAGTTTCTTATTTTGTTGTGATATCATATCGATCAATAATTAGTTTATGAAATATTTTGGAATATTTTATTTTTTTATTAATTATATTTTATTTAATATTTTATAATTCATGAAGTATCGAATAATATCTTAATTTTACACAAATAAGTTATTGAATAATATAATTAATTTATTAGAATCATATAAATCACGTGCAACACACGTGTTACTTACTAGCATTTAAAAAGGAGAAAAAAAATCAGTAAATCCCAAAAAATAAACAAAAATTTAGCTTTATTTCAAATGAAGAAACTATTACATGTGAAGACCAAGAGGCGTCCTCCGACGTTACAGAAATCCAACACTGATTTCTCTATATATATACCCTCTGCCTTTTATTCAACAAGACGTTGTAATACCATATATATAATGTTCCATGAGGAAAATGCTATATATATATATATATAAATATTAAAGCTTATTCTTGGTAAGTTGAAGATCTTGTTCCTCCCACTGTCCCCTCAAGCCCTGCAAATTACAAAGGCATGATGATTGTCAGTTATATTCTAAGTGAAGAATTGAAAACGGCATATATGCAGGGGACGGAGTCAAAAAAATTCAGATCGGAGGCGAGATTGTTATTTTTTTTCAAGAACAATAGAAAAAAAAGACATTTTTCAATTTTTAGGAGGACAAGATATTAAAATTTAATAATTTTACATGTGAAATTTATGCACTATTTCTAAATTTTTATGCCGTTGAGGGGGCGGCTGCACCAGCCTGCTCCTTCCTTGTATATGCATGCATATTTTTTGTATGTACTAAAATATTAAAGATGTGCTCACGGGGTATAGTCAATTTGGATTCTTCCAGCGTTAGGGTCAGCAATAATGGAGAAAGCTTCTCGGGAGAGATCGAGCTGGTTAGGTCCACATCCAGGACAGAGATCGACAATCCTCACTGTAACTTCACCGTTGCGACAATTGGCCCCGGTGCACCGGACTCTGTAACTTCTTCCACAGGCCGCACCATTGTTGTACAGAGCAGGATTAGCTGCTGCTATCATCGTGCCTTGGTCTTGGAATCCAAAGCATGCAGACGCTGCAATCATAAGACAAGTGAATTTATAGTTAATCTTCAATTTAGACATAAGAATGTTTTTCAAAAACATTGAACCTCTATGGTTTCTCTTTCTTTTTAAATATGGAATTCATGCGCAATTGCTCAAGGATACGATCGATATGTTTCTTGAAAAGAACATTGTATTCAAGATTCATGAAATAATCAACTAGCGTTAAGATATGAACAGTGTTTTGACAAATAAATGTGATAACTCAAACTTCTTTGGAGAAATAGAGAACTTACGAATATAGGTAGTGTAGAAAGTGGCAGTTCCAGGGATGGCACTTGCAATGGAAATTAAGCTAGCAGCAACTAGTGCAAAGATTATAACTCGTCCAATGGCCATTTTCAACCTAAATTATCTGAGAAGAGCTCAAAACTTGGTTTTATTGCTGTGTATAATTATGTGTAATCACACTATATCTTGCATTCAAGTAACTGGGAAAATGTGGCTCTATTTATAGGAACAGGTCATGCATTTGGATTAACAGTCCACACACGTCTTCTTAGTCAGAAAAAATGACTAATCTGGATGGAAATATAGGCTGATTTTGTTAGGCGATTGATATATCGTCTAAGAGTTAAATTCTGTTTCGTGATTGACCATGAGCGTTGCTGAATTTGCCTGACAATATCATTGCGATGTCTAGGGATGGAGCTAGGGGCTGGTTAGGGTAATCGTCCATTAAATTTCATATAATATTAAATTATAATAAATTTTACGTATAAATTTACTAAATTTTAATGTTAATTATGATTGAAAATATCTCTTTGTCACTATTCTTAAAGAAAAAATTTAATATCACTCCCAAACCTAAAAATTTAATGTCACTTTAGGAAAGATATGCAATAAAATAAAGTTGAAAATTTTCAATAGAATTTATTAAGCCCTTATGTTCCTAACATAAACTTGCCTCATGTGTTGGGGAATTAATTATTGTTCTAGATTCATTTAATTTAACTGGTCTAAATGTGTGTTCAAAGGATAAGTTGCTATCCGCAGACGTGCCAAACTTTTCAACAGAGAATATTAAGCACAAATTGATGGGATAGAGATTTGATTACTTCTACACACAATTTAAATAAAACAAAAAATAAATGGAAGGAGAAAAAAAGCCATAGATGCCAATTTTCTATAGAAATGGCCTGTAGAATTCTATGCGTAAATTTCAAAGGTAACTTTTCATGAAGAGACGAAGCCCAAGACTTTGCCACATCTAATACTGCGGCATTGCACACGATTATTAATGGCCAGATGCTGCCAAAATTCAACTAAGAATTTCAGTCCAGGTAAAAAGAAAAAAAAAAAAATTTGAATGCACGGAGTCTCTCTCTTTTCTTTTCTTTTTTTTTTGTGTTTGTGTGGGAAGGTGAAGAAAATGAAGGCTAGCCAGTATATTTTTTTTTTTCAATTAGGGAAAATGACCTGGAATATCTTAAAGACTTTTGTCTGTTGAAGCCTTCCCGTCATGACATCAATAGAGAAAAAAAAATTATTTTTGAATTGATAAATTTAGAGTTAAGAATTTATATTCATAAATAACAAATTCATTAAATTTGTTTGGATAAATTCATGTTATAATACTTCAACTGAACTCTTATTTTGAGCTATTGTTGGAATTATTGTAGTGGATTTGAAATTCATCTAATATGAAATTATTTGAAATTCTCCACTCAAATCTTCCGCTCAAATCCATATCTAAGAACGGAGTTAGAAAACGAGATTGAATTTTTTTATTGACAAAAAATATATTCAAATTTTTAGGGGACAAAATATTAAAACTTAATATTTATATGTGAAATTATACTCAATTCAAAATTTTATAGAGTTGGGGCAAGGTGCCCTTACCAGCCCCTAACTATATCATTGTTCATATCCTTTCATCAAACGCAATCTAAAAGACTTGCTACTTCGAAACAAACTACATTACCATTCAGTTATTATTGAGCTAATTAGACATCATAAACAATAGAGTTTGCAATTTGCCCATGATCTCTACCTACTCTTAATTGCTTTTTACAGAACTATTTTATGGGTACTAAGAATAGTGTCTCATCTCTTCTAATTTTGGCAATGAACAATTGTAATGATTTCACTAAGATTGATTCAATGGATTACTATAACATTTCTCTTGTATAAAATATTTTGCCAAAACTCTTCTTTAGTATAAAACAAAAAATTCTAATATATATTGAGTATTTTCACACGAAACGTAATTCTTTATTGAGATTCATGTATTGAAGTGACATGATCGTTGCGTTTGGATTAGATTACAAAAGTAATTAATGAAGGCTCTACATGTCAATTCTATCGATCTGTTAACGACCCTGCCAACGATTTCACATTCTTTTAACGTGTGGCAATGTCACGATCTTCATATCAAATCTTCTGATTGCTTCTCTTCTTTGAAAAGTTGCCGCATATAATTCTACATCGACAAGTCTCTGCAAAATGGACATGGACGACTTTTTCTCCTTCAATTTATTTCATTTTTAATTTAAATTATATGGAAAATCAAATCTCTAACTGCATGTATGTATGCTTAATTTTCTATGATACAGGAAAATTTGACACGCCCATAAATAGTCCAGGTATGTATGGACTGGCAAGACCTGTTTTTAGCAATGTACGACGGCTTATTTCTATTAGGAAATAGTATAATTTATTAACTTCTCTAAAGGTTGAATTATAAATACAATTTTCATTATCTATTTCTTGGCAAGTTCTCTCATGAAAATTTTAACATTTATATCTCTTATTCTTTTAAGGCACACTTGAGAATTTGTCCATATCAATTTGAAATTCATATTTGTTTTGAAATTTTAAAGTTAATTTTGAGAAATCAAACTCGAACAAGTTTAGATCATCCGAAAACTGACTCGTACATGTTTAAGGAAAATCCATTCAGTCAATTTGATTGATAGTTTTATATTCTGAGTTGTACATGTCAAAAAACATACAGGCCATTTGAGATACAAATCATTAAAGAATTAAATAACTGATTCATTCATTTAGATAAAATTAGTAAATTCCAAAAAATAGACAGAAATTTAGGCTTTATTTCAAATAAAGAAACTATTACATGTAAGACCAAAGGGCGTCCTCCGACGTTACAGAAATCCAACAATGATTTCTATATATATACCCTCTGCCTTTTATTCAATAAGAAGTAGTGGTACCACATATATAATTATTCATGAGGAAAATGCTACATATATATATATATATTAAAGCTTATTCTTGGTCATTCGAAGATTTTGTTCCTCCTACTGTCCCCTCATGCCCTGCAAATTACAAGGGAATAAAATTGTCAACAATATTGATCATATATACTTAACGTGTATTGTGAAGTAAAATATGAGATAAATTGAAATACAAGATTCGAAGTGGATTGTTAGTAATATTTTTAAGCAAAATGCGTATATGTATGCATATTGTTTGTATGTAGTAGAAAATATCAAGATTTGCTCACGGGTTATATTCAATTTGGATTCTTCCAGCATTAGGGTCGGCAATTAAAGAGAAAGCTTCCTGGGAGAGATCGAGCTGGTCGGTTCCGCATCCAGGGCAAAGATCGACAATCCTCACCGTGATTTCACCATTGCGGCACGGTTGCGGGACGCCTTGGTTGGTGGGTCCAGTGCATCGGACCCTGTAACTTCTTCCACAGGCCGCACCATTATTGTACAGAGCAGGATTAGCTGCTGCTATCATCGTGCCTTGGTCTTGGAATCCATAACATGCAGACGCTGCAAAATCATTTGACGGGTGAAATAGACATAAGAATGTTTTTCAAACAAAATTGAACCTCCATGAAATTTTTATTCCCAATTGCTCAAGGGATACGATCAATATGTTTCTTAAAAAGAATATTGAATGATAAATTTCTTGGATAAATGATATTTTACCCCCTCTTGAAATGGTAAAAAGGACATGTGTAAAATAAAAAAGACTTACCCCGTGTGCTTTAAAAAATAAATAGGCAAATAATACCCAATCTAAATTTTATCAGTAATTAAAGAGGAAAATAACAAACTTACATCATATCATTTTATCAATTTCGGTCCTTACAAGCTTGTAAAGAGGTTAAATGTAAGAGATCTATATATCACAATTGCTCTTAGAGATTCTACTCTTAAACTCAATTCACTAAAATAATCAACCTGCGTTAATATATGAATCAATATTTTGACAAATAAATTTGATAACTCAAACTTCTTTTGCGAGAAAGAGAGAGAACTTACGAACATAAGTAGTGTAGAAAGTGGCAGTTCCAGGGATGGCGCATGCCATGGAAATTAGGGTAGCAGCAGCAAGTGCAAAGATTATAACTCGTCCCATGGCCATTTTCAACCTAAGTTATTTGCGAAGAGCTCAAAACTTGGTTTTATTGCTTTGTGTATAATTTTGCGTAATCACACTATATTTTGCATTCAAGTAACCAGGAAATGTGGCTCTATTTATAGGATCGGGTCATGCAATTGCATTAACAGTCTACACACGTCTTCTTGGTCCGAGAGAATGACTTTCTGGATGGAAATATGGTCTGATTTCTGTTAAGAAGTTAAGTGATGACTATGAGCTTTGCTGAAATTGCCTGACATTATCCTTGCCATATTCATTTTTTCTCCCCTTTTTTTAAATGTATTTTTACTTTGTGGTCGTAGTACCAAATATTAGGAAATTAATATTTTCTATTAAATGGACCACATATTTATATATAATTATATTAGTGTCATGTTATTTTGTATGAACCCATCTAGTGGTCTAATTAAGTTGAGTCAAGAATATAATATCTATATGGGTATGAGTTAATTATTCGAATACTCACTCTAAGTTATTGTTAGGAATAATGGGTATCTTAATTGAGTTATAGATATAAAGAAACCACCTAAAATTATGGTCCCAACCATCAAATCAAAATATTGTCTCTTCTTTTTCTACTTCCATCGTAGCAATATGGAATCCATTAGGGCAATTGAGTTTGTAAGCGAAATATCAATATCCCTCTCCACTATAATCATCATAGACATTCCAAATATATGTCAAATTTTTCGTATTTTGATTCTTGATTTTCTGTGCATAATAGATTTATTGGGATTGGAATTAAGTTTTAATCTATTGAAGAAATCTAACACCAAAGCCTAGTCACATGAAATTCTAGACTTGCACAGAGCGACATTAATTGTAGTACCAAGTTAATGTACGAGCTTTATGTTAATTTATAACACGATAAATTAAAAAAAGGAGAATCAACTAATATCATTTTTTCAAAAAAAAAATAAAAGTGAAAATTGTGTGTACTGTAACGTGACTAGACAAAAAAACTAGCTCAGAAAAATGGAATTAAACCAAAAAAATCTCACCTAGATAAATAACTACGACTATTTAGTTAATAATCTTATTGAGAAATATTAATACTATTTTATGTATTGGATTGTTAACAGCTACCTGATTAGAAAAAAACAGAAAGTGTTAGGGAATGATATGCAATAAAAAAAAAGTTGAACTTTCAATTTTGTTCCTAACATAAACTTGCCTGATGTGTTAGGGAATTTATTGTTGTTCTAGATTCATTTAATCTCATAACTAGTCAAAATGTGTGTTCAAGGGATAAGTTGCTATCCGCAGACGTGCCAAACTTTTCTACGTAGAATATTATGCACAAATTGATGGGATAGAGATTTGATTAATTCTACATATAATTTAAATAAAACAAGAAATAAATGGAAGGAGAAAAAAGCCATGGATGTCATTTTTTCCATAGAAATGGCCTGTAGAATTCTATGCGATAACTTTTCATGAAGAGAGCCCAAGGCCTTGTTTGGTGTGATCTCCGGGAAACTTTTTTTTTCTTTCCAAAATGAAAAATGTGTTTGGTATTAATAATACTTATCAATTATTGCTTTAATTAAAAAAATCATATATCTTACTATATTCTCATTAATTATAATAAAATAATATTAATAAAATATTTATAGTTGAAAATATATTTTAAAATACATCATATTTTTTTTTTTCCGTTAAAACGTCCAAACATATTATCATTCTTCGTACATTCCCTACCCCAATACCCGAAATATATTCTATCAAAATAATTTTCCCAAAATATTGAAAATAACACTAAACAGATAAAGACTTTTCCACATCTAATACCACAGCATTGCGCAGGATTATTAATAATCTAATGCTGCAAAAACTCAACTAAGAATTTCATTCAATGTAATAAAAAAAAAAAAAAACTGCGTCTGAGTCATAGGGTCATGAAAAAAATCCATTAATCCCAAAAGTCTTTTTTTTTCCTTTTTTTTTTTTTTTGGGGGGGGGGGGGTACCCTTGTACATGTGGTTGGGTGGGGGCGTAAGAAACGGGTAAAGAAATTTGAATTGAGAAAATTGAATACCTGAAGTCTCACTCTAATACAATATGAAAGAAGGTTTGGCAAAACATTTTTTTAAATGAGCGATGTTATTATCAGCACTCACCAGCAATCTTTTCACCTTTTTTCAGCATCTGGTGAATTAAAAAGTATTGACTTATTGATTTATTTAACTGAATTACTTGCAATTCGTTCTTGCCAAAATTAGGAGAGGTGAAGAAAATGAAGGGTAGCCAGTGATATATATATTTGGTGAAATTGATCTAAAAAAATTGTTGTTTTTGGAATGAAACTCATTAGAAAAAAAGAGTTAATTTCACTTTACATTCTCATATTTTTTATGAATATTATTTTACCTTTATATATTCTCAATTATTACACTTTATCTTTTGTACTCTTATTATATCTCACTTTACCTCTTATACTCTCTTTGTTTTATTTTACCATCATGTATTCTTGAAAAAATAACCAAATTTCCCTCACATATTACTTATAGTAATATTACTTTAAAATATTCTAAATTTAATGCACTTGTATTTAAATATTATTAATTTTTTAATATTTAATTAATACTTAATATTAAATTAATTTCTTATTTTATTGTACTTATTTTAATGACTGTTATTTTATTAACATAGTTTCTATTAAATTTTTATATCGTATGATTTTTTTACTATAAATTTACTGCTCATCATAAATACTAAAATATATGATATATTTTCAAATCATATTTTGTTAAATAAGTAAAATATAAGTAATAATTTTTTTATTATTAATGGAATTATCAAAATTTTATAGAAAAAATGTTAAATACGAAAAAATAATTTTTAGGTTTACTTTAATACTATTAAATAAGTTATAAATAGATAAATTATCGTGACTTGATAAATACTATGTTAAATTTAAAATAACTTAATGAATACTTTCTTATTTAAAAACATGGTCATTTTAGAATTAATTTTATTATTATTAATTAATAATAATAGCTATGTTTGAATTTAACATAGTTTCTATGAACTTATGATAATTTTATTAATAATAAGAAATATTGCTAATATTCTATGTATTTAATAAAATATTTTTTTTAAGATTTATAGTCAATAGGAAATTTATAAGTAAAAGCGTATTAGATAATAAAAAAAACATCATACTCTATACTAATTTAATATGAACTATGTTATATTATAAAATATCTATTAAAATTTAGTATAATAAAATTTTAAATAAATTTAATATTAAATATTAATTAATAAAGTTGAAAAATTATTAAAACACAAATACAAATATATTAATATCAACCTATTTTAAAGTAATTTCACTAAAAATAATAGGTAAGGGCAGTTTGATTATTTTTTTTTAAAAGTAGATAAGGGTAAAATAAAATAATAAAAGTAAAAAGGGGTAAAGTGAGAAATTTGATAGTACAAAAAAATAAAATGATACTCAACAAGTGTAGAGAGGGATAAAATAAAATTAATATAACTGATAAAAATATTAAGTGACAACGTGAGAATGGTCATATACTAAATAATTAGTCTTGATTTTTTTTTTTCAATTAGGGAAAGTCAATAATTAGCCCTAAAATCTTTGAAAGACTTTTATCTCTTCTAGCCTTCCCATATTAAAATCTTTGAAATAAAATTCTGAAGTCATTTAAATTTTTTCTTTCAAATTCTCGCCTCAAATCCTTATTATTTCATCCAGTCGCAACCTAAAAGACTTGCTAGTTAGCGGAGCAAACTCCATTATCAGTCAGTTATTATTGAGCTAGTTAGACATCATAAACAATGGAGTTTGCAATTTGCCCATGATCTCAAACTACTCTTAATTGGTTTTGACAAAACTATTTTAAGGGTATTAAGGAGAGTGTCTCATCTCTTCTAATTTTGGCAATGAACAATTGTAATGATTTCACTAGCATTAATTCAATGGATTAGTATGAAATTTCTCTATTTCAAAATATTTTGCAAACTCTTTTTTATTATAAAACGAAATATTTATTTTTACTCAAAATGGTACGTCGCCGCTGAGATCCATTGTACAGAAATAACATCATCGTTGCATTTGATTTAGGATAAGAGAAGTAATTAAGGAAGGCTCTGCATATCTATTCTATCAATCTGTTCATGACCCTTGGATGCTTTCACATTTTCTTTTTTTTACCTGGACTGAAATTCTGAGTTGAATTTTCACAACATTAAGTCAATAATAATCATAAATTTGCTATGGTACTGGACTAGATGTGGCAAGGTCACGATCTTCATATCAAATCTTCTGATTGCTTCTCTTCTTTGAAAAGTTGCCCCATTGAATTCTACACGGCAAGTCTGTGTAAAATCGACATCCATGCCTTTTTCTCTCCTTCCAGTTATTTCTTTTTTGTTTAAACTATGTGGAAAAAATCAAATCTCTAACTCCATATATGTATGTTTAATTTCCTATGATGCATGAAAAGTTTGGCACGTCCGCGGATAGTCACTTGATAGTACATTTTGACTAGGACAATGTTGAAAATACTAAACTTGATTTAGGAATTGAAACCCAACATCAAGAATTAATTTCAAGTACAAAAATTAAATCATAAGCCCAACCTCATGATTTATAAGCTTTCAAGGTTTGGTGATAAAAATAATTATGTGAATTATGTAGATTTTTTATAGAATTATGCAGAAGAATGATGTATATGATTGTTATAATTTTAGAGTTATTTAATTGTGTAGTTGAGATTGATTTGAAACTAGTATAAATACCCTCTCTCATTTATGTTTAGGCATCAAGAAGAAGTATAAGCTTTTAAGTAAGTGAATAAAAACAAGAGTTTGAAAGTTGAGTTGTATTTTGAGTGTTTTGAGTAAAAAATAATTTGTATAAGTGAGTTTTTCAATACAAGTTATTCTTTGTGAGCATTTTTCTTCCAACAAAGTGGTAGAGCCACGGTTGTTAAATCTCTTGAATTCTAAGTATGCTATGTGGTTGCAACTTTGACTAATTTTTCACATCAGAAAAGATTTCTTGAGATTTTTATTCATAGTGGGATCGTGTTGAAAGTGTTTTTTTTTAGTCAAACAATTGAATCGAACCAAGCCACCATTGAGCCAAGCCACTGACCAAGTTGTTCTGAGCCAAGAACCAGGCCATTGAGCTGTTTGACTGAGTACTGTTCATAAGTTGACTGGTCAAATAGTTGACTTTGACTTTAATCGTTGACCGGTAGTTTTGGCCAACACATACCTAAGGTTTTTTTCGGTGATCCGGAATAATCCGTTTCATCATAATTTTTAAATTCAGACTCCATTAAAATGTATGACAAATAATGGTACGAATCCTTTCTAGTTCCCACTCTCACTAAAGATAATATAATAATTGGAATATTAAGATGGAAGCTCTCTTGGATGCTCATGATGCTTAAGAAGTTGTAGATAAAGGTTATAGCGAACCAGAAAACGAGACCACTTTAACCACAACCTAGAAAGAGAGTTTGAAAGATTCAAGAAAGAGGGACAAGAAAGCTCTCTACCTCATATATCAAGCTCTTGATGATGATGGCTTTTGAAAAGATTTCAAGTGCGACGTTTGCCAAGGAAGAGTGGGAAAAGTTACAAACTTCGTGTAAAGGAGTTGAAATAAAGAAAATTCATTTCCAATATTGAGAGGTGAGTTTGAATCTTTACATATGAAAGTATCCAAATCTATTTTGATTATTTCACTAAAGTGTTGGCTGTTACAAATCAATTAAAAAGAAATGGTGAAAAGTTGAAAGAATTAAGAATAATGAAAAATATACTTCGCTCACTAGATACAAAGTTTGATCACATTATTACAACGATTGAAGAAACTAAAGATTTAAATAAGTTGACCATTGGATAACTAATGGGGTCATTGCAAGCATATGAAGAAAAGAAGAAAAAGAAATAGGAGACAGAACAACTCCTTTAGATGCAACTTAATGAGAAACATGAAAGCCTTGGCAATGCAGATGTACAACCCATGGAAGAGGTGGAAACCACGGTCATGGACGAGGCTGGAATAATAATTTCAATAATTCTACGAGAAAGGTGAAAGTTCAAAAAGAGGTCGAGGCCATGGAAGAGGCAACTCAACCTCGAGGTATGACAAATCTCATGTTCGATGTTATAATTATCATAAATTTGGACATTACGTTTTAGAATGCAATAACTCCAACATGGTGAATGAAAAGACCAACTATGTCGAACCAAAAACTGAGGAGAAAGGAACATTATTGCTGGCATACAAAGACAATGATGGAAGTCAAAAAGACACCTGGTATCTTGACACTAGAGCAAGCAATCACATGTGTGGAAAAAGGCATGTTCATAGAGCTAAATAAATCAGTGACGGGCAATGTCTCTTTTGGAGATAATTCCATAAATATCGATAAAAGGAAAAGGTAACATCCTTATTCATGCAAAAGATGAAAGTGATCAATTGATCTCAAATATTTACTATGTACCCAATATGAACAACATCTTAAATCTAGGCCAACTCTTAGAGAAAGGCTACAAGATTCACATGAAAGAATATAGTCTTTTTATAAGAGATGGTAAGGAAATTTAATTGCTAAGGTGAAAATGTCAAAGAATAGAATGTTCACCTTGAATATACAAAATGATATTGCTAAATGTTTGAAAACATGTTACAAAGATCCATTTTAGTTATGGCATCTTCGATTTGGACATCTTAACTTTGGAGAGCTCCAACTATTATCCAACAAGAAAATGGTAAGGGGTTTGCCTTGCATCTATCACCTAACCAACTTTGCGAAGGATGTTTACACGAAAGAAGTTCAGAAAACTTTTCTAAAGGAGTCATACTCAAGAGCTCAAAAGCCACTAGAGCTCATCCATGCTGATGTGTGTGGTCCAATCAATCCATGTTCTTGGCACCAGTAACTATTTTCTTCTTTTTATTGATGATTTTTCATGAAAAACTTGGGTTTATTTTTTGAAGCAAAAATCAGAAGTTTTTGAGGTGTTTAAAAAGTTCAAAGCCATCGTTGAAAAGGAGAGTGGTCGTAAGATCAAAGCAATGAGAACTGATTGAGGAGGAGAATTTTATCCAACGAGTTTAGGAGTTCTATGAAGTAAATGGAATCCGACACCCTTTAACTATTCCTAGATCTCCCCAACAAAATAGAGTTGCTGAAAAAAAGAATAGAATGATTCTCGACATGGCACGAAGTATATTAAAGAGTAAGAATTTGCCACAGGAGATTTGGTTGAAGCTGTGGCATATGCAGTCTACCTATCCAACCGATCACCAAAAGAAGTGTATGGAAAAAAATACCACAAGAAGCATGGAATGGAAGAAAGCCTGACATCTCTCATTTAAGAGTATTCGGAAGCATAGCACATGCCCATGTACCTGATGAAAGAAGAACTAAACTGGATGAAAAGAGCGAGAGTTTCATCTTCATTGGCTATGATTCAAATTCAAAAGGCTACAAGTTGTACAATCCTAATAATAAAAGGTTTGTAATTAGTCAAGATGTGATAGTTGATGAAGAAGGAGAATGAAATTTTGAGTCTCATGTAGGTGATTTCAACTTCTTTCCTCAATTTGAAGATGATGAGACACTAACAGAATAATCAAGAAAAGTCCAACAACAACCCACAACTCCACCTACTTCACCAACATTAGTTACTCCAAGAGATTTACCACCATCTTTCCTAATTGAGAGGAACAAGAGCGTACAAGAAGTCTTCAAGATTTTTATGAGGTAACTGATAGACTTGAAAACCTCACACTATTTTGTCTATTCACAGATTGTGAACCAGTGAGTTTTCAAAAAGCTGCACAAGATAAAAGGTGGAGAGATGCCATAGATGAAGAAATCAAGGCAACAGAGAAAAATAACAAGTGGGAACTAGTTTCACTTCCAAAAGGGCACAAGGTTATTAAAGTTAAATATGTCTACAAAACAAGAGGAATGCTAAATGAGAAATTGAAAGATACAAAGCGAGGCTTGTTGCAAAAGGCTATAGTCAAAGAGCTGGAATTGACTATGATGAGGTATTTGCTCTAGTTGCTCGATTAGAAACTACAGGACTAATCATTTATTTGGCAGCACAAAATAGATGGAAGATTCAACAAATGGATGTAAGGTCTACTTTTCTCAATGGGTTTCTCGAAGAAGAAGTCTATATCCAACAACCTTTGGGTATGAAGTGAATGGATAAGAAGATAAAGTTCTAAAGTTGAAGAAAACACTTTACGGGTTGAAACAAGCACCCAAGGCATGGAATAGTCGAATAGGCAAGTACTTCCAAGAAAATGGCTTCTTCAAGTGTCCTTATGAACACGCTCACTACATAAAGGTAAAAGATTGAGATATTTTGATTGTGTGCCTTTATGTAGATAATCTCATTTTCACTGGCAGTAATTCAATGATGTTTGAAAAATTTAAAAAGGTGATGACCAAAGAGTTTGAGATGACAGATATTGGTCTAATTGCATACTATCTTGACATTGAAATCAAGCAAAAAGAAGCAGGTATTTATTTCTCAACAAAGCTATGTGATGAGTGGATTTTATACCCATTAATTGAGTACTATTTGATTAACTTTTTGTTTAGTTTTTGAGTTTTTATGTTACTTTTTTATGCATTTAGTTTGAAATATTATAGGTAATAGCAAAATGAGAAGAAAATGGAAAGAAACATAAAATTTGGTTTAAATTTAGAATAATCTACTTTTTGATGCTATTGAGGGCAGTATTCGTATTTCAATCATAACGTTTTTCTCCAATATCATTTTGACTTGTTTCTTGAATAATTGGAAATCCAAGAGATATATCTATAATATTTATGTTTACCATGAAATTCAGTTCTTTCTATTTCAATAAGAAAAATCGAGTTAAATAGTCTGTACTTGATTGAAAATTTATAATTTGACATATTTTGGTATATCAGGTATAAATCTTTCCACAGATTTCATATTGAGTTGATTCAAGTTCTTATAGAAAGCCAAGACAAAGAGCTATAAGTCATATGAAGATACCAAAAACCAATTTAGTCTAGAAATATGTACAAAAATCAGTTGAAAGAGACTACAACCACAGTAAAAAGTCATATTGGATAGCAAGAACAGCGTTGTAGCGCCTCTAGGCGCTGCAATCACTGTCCAGGACAAAATGTGCAGTGCCTAGGTATTGGAAATCAGCGCCTATGAGCTGCCCTTACTGGACTATAGTGCTAAGCACTGCAAATTGGCGTCTAGGCACTGCCAATCGGGCAACTAAGGGTAAATTGGTATTTTATGCCCTCTTTAGGGCATTTCCCATCAAGTTTAAGTTTTTCAAAAGTCTCCATTTCAGATTTTTAGAGAGAGAGAGAGGGAGAGAACAGGAAACAAGTCAAGAAACAAGAAGAGGAGAAGAAGAGAAAATAAGAGGAGAATTCTTCTATGATTTGTGAAAAAGACATCAATAAGAGAAGAATTTCATCCTCTTTCTAGTTTCATTTCATTGTTCTTTTTCTTTCTATCATTAATGTATGAATGTTGTTAATTTTTATTTCATTTTTATCATCATGAACTAATTTATTTTTTTAGGGTTATAATGTAATCTAATTATGATATTTTGAATATTTGTATCAATTCAATTCTCGATTTATTTTGAAGTTGAGTTTTCTACATTGTTCTTAATACTTTCAATTACTTGACCACTAATTGAATGATTTGCTAATCATATTAACTCGGGAGGTGATATATATGTCTAGTTCTATGTATAGAAATTATAAATTATATGTGAGATAGGAATATACTTACATGGTTTGTGTTGTCATATTTGAGACTCCATAGAACCTAATAAATTGTTGATTGTTGTAATTCACATAGGAATATAGTGGATTAACAATTGATGATATTTTCATTAGACCTTGAGAGATGCTAATAGATAATTTAGGGATTCTCGACTATCACTTGGGAATTAAATTGAGATTGATGAGATAAATTATTTAATTCGTATTAATTATGGTGAAAGCATAACCCTAGATTTTTTAGTTATTGAATTTCATCTTTAAATGCTTTCTATCATTAATTTAGTTTAGTTGAATTTAGTTTATAACCAAAAATACAAAAATGCATTTATTCAAATAAATTAGAGTTAACATAACTTTGGTACTTAATAATTCAATAATTCTCATGGGAACGATAATTGATTTATCACTTTATTACTTGTATACGATAAGGTGCACTTACGTTCATGAATTTTCGCAACACTATGCAAAAGAGTTCCTAAAGAAGTTTAAAATGGATAACTGCAAGTCGATCAGCACCCCAGTGGAATGTGGAATCATACTATCCAAGTATTATGAAGGTGAAAGTGTGAGTTCAAACTCTTTTTAAGAGCCCGATTAGAAGTTTACGCTATTTAATGTGTACAAAGGTAGATATTCTCTATGCCGTTGAACTCAATCTATATATGGAGAATTCTACAACAATCCACTTCAAAACTACTAAAAAAATTCTTCGTTACTTAAAAGGTACAATCAAATTTGGCTTATTCTATTCAGTTTCTAATGATTATGAGCTTGTCGGATACACTGATAGTGATTGGGCTAGAGATACTGATGATCGAAAAAGTACAACTGGGTTTGTATTTTTTATGGGGAGATACTGCCTTCATTTGGATATCGAAGAAGCAATGAATTGTCACTCTATCAACCTGTGAGGCTGAGTATATAGCTGCTACATCTTGCGTTAGTCATGCAGTATGGCTAAGAAATTTGTTAAAAGAAATGAACATATTGCAAGAAGAACCAATGTGGACAATAAGTCAGCAATAGCTTTGACCAAGAATCCAGTTTTTTATAATCGAAGCAAGCATATTGATATCCGCTACCACTATATTAGAGAAAGCATTGTGAGGAAAGAAGTTCAAATCAAGTACGTAAAATCGCAAGATCAGATTGCAGATATTTTCACTAAGCACTCAAGTATGAAGATTTCGCAGGGCTAAGAAAACTATTTGGTCTTATAAATAAGTTTAAAGGGGGATTTTGAAAATACTAAACTTGTTTTTGGAATTGAAGCCCAAGCTCAAAATTAATTTCAAGTCCAAAAATTAAATCATAAGCCCAAGCCCATGATTTAGGAGCTTCCAAGGTTAGGTGATGAAAATAATTATGTGAATTATGTAGATTTTTTTTATAGAATTATGTAAAAGAATGATGTATATGGTTGTTATAATTTTGGGGTTATTTAATTGTATAGTTGAAATTGATTTGAAAATAGTATAAATACCCCATCTCATTTGTGTTTAGACATCAAGAAGAAGTGTGAGCTTTTAAGTGAGTGAATAAAAATAAAAATTTGAAAGTTGAATTGTATCTTGAATGTTTTGAGTGAAAAATAGTTTGTATAAGTGAGTTTTTTAAAAACAAGTTATCCTTGGTGAGCATTTTTCTTCCAATAGACAATTAGTGTAGGTCTTGAATTATTATCGTAAGTGTGGATGCACATTTTTATTAGAAGTAATAGATTAATTGATTGGACTGCCACCTTAATAATATATGATATGGTCTATATCTGACCTATTTAATGTTGGGCTCAACTAACCTAAACCCTTAGGTGGATTGACTAGATTTTATATTATTTTTGGATTTTATGTTATTATACTGTCCTTTTTAGCTTGAGCGAGATGATAGCCAAGTGAAGTAATTATTTTACTTAATCCACAAGGGCTCTCTGATTGATCAATTTGGATTGATTTAAGCTGATGAACTCAACTCTAACCCAACAAAAACTAATGATAGAGTTCTACTCTATTTACGCTAAGTTATAAATAAGGAAAGTGATCCTATCTTATCTAGAATTCGTGATTGCTAAGTTATAAATAAGGAAAGTGATCCTATCTTATCTGGAATTCGTGATTTATGGATGACTAATAGTTATCAAAATAAGGTAATTGTAATTTCCAATGTCAATTACATTTTTGTTTCATACTATATAAACTTCTTATACATCAATAAAATATATGGGATTTTACTTACTATATTACTAGCATAATATTGTTTCTTTATCCTCGATCACATACTAATTGACTTAAACATCAAAGAGTATTTATTCCAACACCTATAACCCTTATTTTATAGGTTTTTAAATGAGGGTTTCCGAAAATTTGAATGTTTGGTTACCAAAATCAGTGCATCTTCATCTGTACAGTTTTTAGAGCACATCAGGATATATTTTGATCACTTAGATTGAATGAATTTGGAACGACAAGAAATTCCTAACTGAAAGGGAACTTTATGCCAGGCACATAAGGCAGGGCTGATCAAATTCTATTGAAATTTCAAAAGTTGTTTTATTACATCTTTCCTAAAAATGGCTGATGAATTTTCAATACTGCTAAAAGGAACGAGACTCTTTCTGCAATTTTCTAATCAAGTAGCTGTCAACAAGCAAATACCCGAAATAATATTAATACTGGTGTTGATAATTACTCAATAAGATTATAAAAAACATAGTCTGAATTCTTATCCAGGCTAATATTTTTTGATTAATTCCGTTTGGTATTAATAATAGGGTAAATTATAAAAATTATCTATAAGATTTAGTCTAATTACAAATAAATTCAATTATCTTTTAAAATTACAAATATCCTTTCAAGGTATTACAAATACCCCTTTAAGGTTTATTTTTTATTATATATATCCATTATAGGTGTAATTTGTAAAATAAAAATAAATGTCAAAAAATATTTATAATTTTATAAACTTAAAAAAATTATTTTATAAATAGTCAAAATAGGTTTTGTAATTCACCTTAATAATATTATGTTCGAAAAGAAAGTAACCCTATCATCTATTTATGAGACGTGAGGCATTTTCTCAGCTAGTATTTAATACCTAGTCATATCCGACTATTCATATTTTGAAAATTATTGGAGTATTATACATTAACTACATCAACTTGGTACTCAGACTAATATCGCTCTATGGAAGTCTTGAATTTCTTATCACTAGGGTTAGGTACTACGATAAATACTCCAAAGCACAAGTTGAAATACGTGAAAAAGAGAAAAAAAAAAAAAAAAGATGATGCATGTATATGTATATTATCGTACAAATTTACTGAAGTTGAAAGTCAATCACAAAACAAAAACATAACTCTTAGACGAAATATTAATTGCCAAACAAAATTAGCCTACATTTTCCATCCAAAAAGTCATTCTTAGTACTAGAAAACGTGTGAAGATTGTCAACTGTAGTTGGATGACCTGATCCTATAAATAGGATGGCATTCCCAAGTTACTTGAATGCAAGATACACAATTATATACAGAAGATAAACAACAGTTAGAAGCTTTTGTGAGATAATTGAGGTTGAAAATGGCCATCGAACGAGTTATAATCTTGGCACTCATCTTCAGTAGTCTAATTTCAATGTCTTGTGCCATTCCAGGAACTGCCACTTTTTACACTACTTACGTTCGTAAGTTCCTTTCTCTCTCACAAAAGAAATCTATGTTATCATGTTCAAGGGTATATCTACTTATTTTTAGTTAAGGAGAATTAAAATTATTGAATAACCACATTATTAAAATTTAAACTATTAAATAAAAGAAATGTCAATTTATTAAACATAAATGTCTCTACCAAAAATCATTTATTTGTAATAGAGTTTTAGAGTAGAATTTATGAGCATTGAGTACAGTTGTTATCTGCATTTCTGGCATTTGACTTCTTTAGAAGCTTGTTAGAACTGAAATTATCACAACATCGTTAATTCTTATCTCTAACATTCTATGTAAGCGGATAAGATCTTCTATTGTATTGCAATAATTGCCTTCACATATATATTTTACGGATAAACTTTTACACATGATAAATAATTAATGTAATTTAGCTAACTATGTAAGTTTCGTACTAGCAAATTTTTGGAAACAATATGGCATCTGCCCTATAATCTTGGCATGCATCCCATGTTTGCAGCGTCTGCATGCTATGGATTTCAAGACCAAGGCACGTTGATAGCAGCAGCTAATCCTGGTCTATACAACAATGGTGCGGCCTGTGGAAGAAGCTACAGAATTCGGTGCACCGGGCCCACCAACCAAGGCATACCTCAACCTTGCCTAAATGGTGAAATCACAGTGAGGATTGTTGATCTTTGCCCCGGGTGCGCACCCGACCAGTTTGATCTCTCTCAGGAAGCTTTCTCCATGATTGCTGACCCTAACGCTGGAAGAATTCAAATTGACTATAACCAGTGAGCAAAATTTGGATTTTTCTAATACACAAAGCCACATACAAAAAAGACATATGTACATATAAAATTATTAAACTAATCATATAGCAAGTGTAATAATATTTATTTTGTTATTGATCATTTTTTTGGAGCATGCATTATGATTGGATGGAGTTCTGCAAACTCGATTTGGACTAGAATCATTTTTCATTCTTAATTATCAAAAGTAACTGACAATCGGAAGTTCCTTCGTAATTTTGCAGGGCTTGAGGGGACAGTGGCAAATTTCAAGAATAAGCTTTGATATAGTATTTTCCTCATGGAAGATTTATATATTTAGTACAACTACTTGTTGAATAAAAGGCAGTGGCTACAAATAAGTGTTCAATTTCTGTAATGTCGGACACATGTTGGCCTGTAGTACTTTCTTTATGTCAAAATACACACTTATATTTAGTTATTGTTCAGTTTTTGTTTTAAGTGTTTCTCTGTTCCTTAAGAAAAAAAGAAAAAGTTAGTTGTTGTTGTATGATTTCCCATTATGGCCAATGGAACTGAAGTTTTGTTTCCTCTATTTTCTTTCATTTGTAAAGTATAAGAATGTAAGAATAAGAGGTCTTCGATTCTTTAATGGTCTGTGTTCTTCAGCTAAAAAATCCAATTTATGTATTTCAAAAACTAAAAGAGTGGCATATATGTTTGTTGGCCAATAAACCTCAATATGAAGAGAGGCCCCGCTCATACTAATTTAAGAATAGCTATCAATAAGTCGAGCAAGTCAAATTTATGTGTGTTTATATATGTCTTTTAAATATGTGAATACAATATGTTTCTTGGTAAGATTTGAATTTGTTCAAGATTGTTTTTCAAAATCTGATTTGAAAATAAATACAAGTTTTAAGTCGAACGAAGCCACCTCAAATTTATTTTCTCTTCCTTGATATTTAACAAGGCTTCGTATAGATTGATGGATTTGAAATTCTTGATTTCATATGCACAATAATAAATATATTAAATTTGTTTGGATAATCTCTTAATACAATGGATTTTAAATTTTAAACTTTTATTTGAATTATTGTTTGAGTGATTGTGGTGGATTTTAAATTCATTTTATATGAAATCATTTGAAATTTTTCTCCCAAATCCTCTCCACAAATCAAAATCCTTATATCCAAATGCAATCTAAGTTAATTTAAATCAAAATTTCCCAGTAGCTGATAGAAGCAATCAATGGTTTCAAACATAATTATTTTTTAAAAAAAAACATTAAAATTATTGTACTAGTAATTCAAGTATGGGGTTTGAAATATCTGAGTTTATAAGTATTTTTTCGTATTTTATGATAATGTTATATAAATTGTCAATATTGTACTAGTCTAGTCCTAATTCTATCTGAATCTATCATCACTCTGGCTTTGAATTCAAAATTAAGCTATCCAATCATTAACTCAAAACTCAGTATAATTTAAAATCAAATTAAGCTAATCCTTAAAAAATTTCAGGAGCTTCCAAGTATATACCTATTTCACCTCATTGATAATACTACTTGGGGAGGTATTGGGGAGGTATTATGTGTTAGTGTCGCCCAAGTTAATTTCCAATTTTACACTCCAATTATTTCAATCATTATGCCCTGTTTTGTATAGATTAACTTTTTTTAGATTGTGATTATTTGAATCGATTATTAGAAAGTGATTAATGGAATAATTAATTGAAATTGATAGATGCAACTAATTGAAATCTTATTTCTTAAATAAAAACAATCTGCACCAGAAGATGTCAATGAGCTTGGTTATACACACAATTTGTTATGTCCAAATATCTATAACATGGAAAAAAGCATCATTTGACTTACCTTTTTATTATGGTATATAAAAAAAATCAATAAATAACTATTGAAATATATTCAGTAATCAGGTCCAAATAAAATGGGCAAAACACAACCCAATTATATTTTACTAACTAACTATGTAAATTTCCCTCGATAATATTTGGCAACTAATATGATTCAATACTACCAATTTAGTTGAATATAATATTCATTCTTTCAATATTTGGCATAACTACAAAAAACTAATTGACAAAATCTTTTATATCATGGATTTTCATCCCACATATTTCAACTATAAAATGGTGTAAGCTTCTATGCTTGGTTGAATTGTGAAGAACAAAGTTTTAACTAGTGGGTTCTCCAATCTTGCCTTTTCTAATTACTCCAAAGTGAAAAGGAAATGGCCTTGCAAATGAGCTTCAATGGCTTTGGCTACACCAGGAACAGCCACCTTCTATACAAACTATGTTCGTGAGTTTATCTCCTTCAATTCTCTTTTTATCATTTCATAATGCGAAAATACTTGCTCACACCTTATTTGATCTTATTACTAATCATAAAGCAAATGTAATTGCAGTTGACCTAATGATTGGTCACTCTCCTTGAAACCATATGATTAATTTAGCTACATAACGGAGTCTCGACTAAGTTTTTTTCAAATCAATAATTCACTTTCTAAATTTCATCAAGATTTCCAATTTTTATTTTTCTCTAGAAAATGAAAAGAAATTCATTCCTACATTAGAAATTTCTATTCTTGAATTGCAAATCACCTCCTTCATTTTATTGTTCTTTTATTTTTTATCCATGCTGGTGTAACACCATAATTTCATGCTTACAGCTTCAGCATGTTATGGGAACAGAAACAACGGTGTTATGATAGCTGCAGCTAGTGATCCTCTATGGGCGAATGGAGGTATTTGTGGTAAAGTATTCAAGGTTACATGCACCGGACCGACAAATCCTGTTCCACATCCTTGCACCGGCAAGAGCGTGTTGGTGAAGATAGTGGATCACTGTCCTGGACGTGGCGGAACCCTAGATCTCTCTAGAGAAGCCTTTGCTACAATTGCCAACCCTGTAGCAGGGATAATCAAAATCGACTACCGCCAGTGAGCCAAGACCTTGCATTGTGTTTCTTGTAGTAACTTTTCATTAGACGCCCCACTTGAATACGTGTCACACGAAGAATTTCATATTACCCACTTGAATTCTAATGAACTGTGTGCACTCACTATATTGAAGTTGACATGGCTTGTGCTTTCATAGAAACGCGCAAAAACAAATGTTAAGACATGATTGCGAAGTATTTGTGTTTTTGCCAGGATTTAAGGATCCACAAGAGAAGCACTTAGAATTTGGAGAATGGATTTTGGCATGAAGTAGAAAAGTAGTAGTGAAGGATTGTTCTTCATGAGTATTAGGCATTTCAATATCACTTTCTAATGGCAATAATATGTATTAGATATAAATCATTGTACCCTATCAATAGATGGAATAAAATTAATCCGAGTTTTCCTATATCTCGAAAAATGATGAAATTTATATATGACGACACAAATGCGTTAGTTAATATGCCATGCTTTAATTAATAAAAATACGTTCAAAAATCATATTTTCAGATAAATCTCCTTAATCTACTTGATTATCATGGGAATACTAATTTGCTGAATCAATGATATATATATTGCTCAATGTATAACATATTTCCAGCTTCTTAGCATCCAAAACATTGTGTGATACTTCAACTTCAGATTGTAAAGATACTCAAAAGCAAAGCTTCGATATGTTATTTGTGAGTAATTAATGAGTAATTAACAAAATTATAAATGACAATCGAACGAGTTATCATCACGCTGATTATTGCTTGCAGCCTGATCTCCATGGCGTCTGCCATAGCATGTGAGGGGTGGAGAAGATTTACTGAGCTGATTGATTTGTATCATACATTGTTGGAGTGGGGATAATAATTGTAGCCTCAATAAGGGTGGGGGGTTGAATTATTGAAGAATTCGTACTCTGACGGTTGATCTGTTTAAGGATTTGTACGAATGGTTGGAATAAACAAACGTCCAGACCTTTTTGCCGAGCTGACAACTGAGTTGTCATATCCAAATAACTTACTCACAATTTCCACTGTCCAAACACTGGATTCGTGACACGCTTCGTTCCCTGCTGAGCAGCCAATCCTGTACAACAATGGAGCAGCACGTGGAAGAAGGTACAGAATGCGATGCGCCGGCCCCATCAACCAAGGCATAACCCAGCCATACCGCAATGGTGAGAATTGTGGATTTTTGTCCTCGATGCGGAACTAATCAACTTGACCTCTCTCAACAAGCCTTCTCCAGGATTGCTAATTTTAATACCAGCAGAATTCGTATTGAATAAAAGCAATAAGCAACAATTTAATTTTTTTTTCAACTTTTAGGATTAGTCCTTTTTTATTTTTTAT
The DNA here is from genome assembly GCA_019321725.1 of Paulownia fortunei. Taxonomy (NCBI): domain Eukaryota; kingdom Viridiplantae; phylum Streptophyta; class Magnoliopsida; order Lamiales; family Paulowniaceae; genus Paulownia; species Paulownia fortunei. The sequence continues at coordinate 20,426,091 of CM033105.1, read as the reverse complement.
TTTTTTTCATTGTAAATGTAATAATTTGAAAACCAACGTGTTCATGAATCATTGTTTCAACTATATATCTGATTATTACTAGTTAAATCATTTTTAAGTAGTGACATCATAATCAAGTCAAAAATACAATTATATATTTCTAGAACTAAGGTAAAACAAAAATAATTTTAGGAATATATACATAACAACTTGAAATTAAGATTGAGAAGACCAATTTCTAGTCGTTGTTGATGGTATTATTAGACTGCAAACATGTTTTGTGGAAAGCGTTTGGGCGTTAAATATTTCTTCTAATCAGATTGAGGACTATTTGATTGCTATATATTAAATTGTCCAGTAGGTTGTTTTTGCGGGTTAGTTGCTGACGACCAGATTGAGATTAATATTGATATAATAAAGTTAATAACTTTTTTTGAAAAAAAAAAAATAACTTGTTTTACAAAAAGTTTCTGGTTTATATCGAAACAACTATAATTTTTTGCAAAATTATTTACGATGAAAATAATTGAACCATAATGTTAATAATTCTTTTTTTTAATTATTAATCTTCTAAAATAGCTGCCCATATTTAAATTAACATATACTTTTTATGGAGATAAATTCTCTGTTGATGCTGATGATTATTTGTTTCCATGAGATTGTAATTTACAGGGTCTAAGTGGATTTCGGGAAACAAGAAACTCCAATATACCAAGAATAAGCTTTTGAGCTTCTTTCCAGGAAAATAATCAGTACCCTTGTTTTTTGTTGTTGTTGAATTAGAGGCATTAGCCTGAAATAAATATTAGATTTCTGGAATTATGGAGGATACTCCATTGGCTGTAAAGAAATCTAGAGACCTTTGTGCTGTCTTCTTTATTGAAATAAAACAATTGCAATGCATTGTTCCGAAAAATGTTAAATTTAGTTTTTGTGGAAGCAGTTAATTTTTAGAGTTCGAACATATATGGTAATTGTAAATTAGTTAATCAACTTTTATTAATTTTAATTTTAACCTCAATTTTTGGTAAGTACAACATGGAATTTGATGCTAGTAATATCATGATATCGCTTATTTAAAAATATCAATCTGTACAATAATTTTTTTTTTTTTATGTCCAATGTATTCTTGTTTTCATATGATTGAATAATAGACATTTCAAAATTGTTTAATACTTTAAACTAACGCATGATTTGATCAAACTAAACAAAGGTCCAAATGTAAATAAATAAAATCTTGTTAATTTGATTATAAAAAGTTTTGAAATGGATATAACGGTTAATTTATTTTTGGTGAAAGAGGATTAATTTCTCACTACATGAATATTTTTATCATGACATATGAAAATTCAAGATGAAAATTATGTTTGCAGAAGTTGCTGGTCAGCATGAAATAATGTAAAAATATTGAGAGAGCTAATTTTCTAAAGTTCTGCCAAATTTCCCTCCATTGAAGTTTACTCAAGTCAATTGGGACTATTTAAATGAGGTATGTGCACACGGCATCATTGACAGAATGTGTTAAAAGAATTTCTATGAGTCTCGGGTGAAAAGAAAGCTCTACACCAATAAAAGTAAAGACAATTTCAAGTGACACACTAATAGTAAATTTAAAAAGGATGATCATAAAGTGAAAATTCATCAAGGAAAGGGAGACTCTCGTCCTGAAGTAGTTTCAAAGAATTGTGGTAATAGTAGAAAGTTCGATGGTGATTGTTACAACTGTGGGAAGCCAGGCCACATGGCGAAATATTGTTGGACCAAGAAAAAGTATGTTGAAAGTAATACTGCTACTTCCAGTTCTAAAGAAAATAACGAAAATGGTTGGTAGCTGAAGTGTTATTCGCTACAGTAGAACAAGAATTAACTCTCACTGTGACAACATCAGAACAGATTGACTATAAGAATAACTAGATCGTAGATTCGGGCTGCTCAAATCATATGACAGGTGATAAACAAAAGTTGCAAAACTTGTCTGAATACAAAGGAGGTCGTGTGGTGGTGACAGCTGACAATTCAAGGTTACCAATAGCTCACATTGGTAAGGCAATGATTACGTCTCGATATAATTCTAACCAGGTGTCACTTCAAAATATTTACCATGTCCTAGGAATGAAGAAAAACTTGATATCTGTGGCTCAATTGGCATCATTAGGCCACTATGTCTTGTTCAGTCCCCAAGATGTGAAGGTTTATCATAACCTTAAAATCTCAAAAATACCAACAATGGAGGGGCGACGATTGGAGTCAATTTATGTAATGTCAGCAGAGTTTGCATATGTAGACAAGACAAGAAAAAATGAGGCATCAAATCTATGGTACATGAGGTTGGGCCATGTTAGCTATTCTAAGCTAAGTGAGATGGTGAAGAATTCAATGCTTAAGGGGCTTTCTCATCTTGACGTGCGAACAGACACAATATGTGCGGGATGTTAGTATGGTAAAGCTCACCAATTACCATACAAGGAATCAAAGTTTAAAGCAAAAGAATCGTTAGAATTAATTCACTCTGATGTGTTCAGACCTGTTAAGCAGCCATCAATTGGTGGCATGCGATACATGGTGACATTCATTGATGACTTTTCAAGGTATGTGTGGGATTTTTTTATGAAAGAAAAATTTGACACATTCTCAAAATTTAAAGAGTTTAGAGAGTCAACTGAAGGAAAAGTGGGAAAGAAGATCCATTGCTTGCGTACAGACAATGGGAGAGAATATAACTCAAGCAAATTTTCTCAATACCTAAAGGTATGTTGAATACGTCATCATTACACTTGTGCTAACACACCACAATAGAATGGTATAGCAGAGAAAAAGAACCGATATATTGTAAAAATTTGTCAGAGTATGATACATGAAAAGAATGTACCTAGAAGATTTTGGGCTGAAGAAATGAGAACTGCAGCTTTTATGATCAATAAACTTCCTCAACCGATGTTAAAATTTGTTTCACCCTTTGAGAAACTGTAGAATATGAAACCTACAGTTAGTTATTTTTGAGTATTTAGCTGTGTATTTTATGTATTTGTTCCTAATTATTTACAAAATAAGTTTGACAAGAAAGTTGTTAGATATATCTTTGTGGGATACGATAACCAGAGAAAGGGGTGGAAATGTTGCGATCCAACAAATGAAAGATGCTACACTTCACGAGATGTAGTGTTCGATGAAGCATCTTTTTGATGGTCTTCAAAGAATGAGGTTTTGCCAGATTCCAGAGAATTTGGAGATAAGGTGCAACAAAATATGAGGGAGCACACTGTTCAACTCCAATCAATTTTAAATGAATCAAGAGATCTAGACAGCAATGATATCGAACAAAGAGCGACTTAGAATCCTTGGCAAACTGGCGTGTATCAACAAACAGATAAAGAAGGTGGGCCTAGTGAAATGGAGGAATTAACTCCACAATCTCAACTTCGAAGGTCAACAAGAACACAAAAGCCAAATCCCAAATACACCAATGCAGCCATAGTTGAAGAAACAACTATAATAGAACCTAAGACGTTTGAAGAAACATTACAGACTTCTGAGTGGATGACAACTATGAAAGAAGAGATCGATGCACTTCAGCAAAATCAGACCTAGAATGTGGTGTCGAAGCCAATAGATGTGAAACTTATATCTTGCAAGTGGGTTTACAAGATAAAACGTCATCCAGATGGGTCAATCAAGGGATATAAATCTCGATTGGTTGCTCATGGTTTCTCTCAGCAATACAGACCAGACTATGATGAAATGTTTAGTCTTGTGGCAAAACTTACAACTGTACGAGTTCTACTCGCGCTTGCAGCCAACAAAAACTAAAGTGTATGGCAGATAGATATGAAGAATGTTTTTCTTCATAGAGATCTAGATCGAAAGATCTACATTATCCAACCAAATAGCTTTCAGAACCAAGATCAACCTGAATATATGTGTAAGCTGCGAAAAGTACTCTACGGACTGAAACAAGCACCCAGGGCCTGGTATGGTAAGATTGCTGAATTTCTAATACAAAATGGTTATTCAATAATACTTGCAGATTCTAATTTGTTTGTCAAAGCCAATAAAGAAAATCTAGCGATCGTGTTAGTGTATATGGATGATTTAATCATAACTAGTGATGATGAGGCATAAATTCTTTGGACGAAGGAGAATTTATCAGTTCGTTTCTAGATGAAGGAACTTGGAGAACTCAAGCACTTTTTGAGATTAGAGGTTGACCGTACAAAAGTAGGGTTGTTTCTTGGTCAACAAAAGTATGCGAGAGATATGCTGGAGAGATTCCTAACTTGATTGCAAACCTATTTCAACACCAATGAAAGCCAATGCCAAGTTGTGTGCACATGAAGACAAAGACTTGGAGGATATGTAACAACCCCCAATACTACACATACATATATACTTATAGATACAATAATTTTGACATGATAAATCTTGTGTACCTGTACAAATTTTTTTTTTTTTTTCCTGTAACTGCATAATAAATAATAAACTATTTTTCTCACTCACAAACTAATATATATATATATATGCCTGCAGAGCACCCATAACAACCATAACATTTACATACTCATGTACAGAAAAGTTTTAAAAGTAACACACAGTACAAATCCCAAAACCTAATATAATACACTCCAAAATCAAATAAGTTAACAACCAGCCCGACAGGTCGTCATCCATGTACACTGATCCTCAGAACCTGTAGGAACTCCAGTCGCTCGCTCAGTAAGTCCATGGCTTCAAGTATCATCAAACTTACCTACAATGCATGAACTACGTGAGCTAATGTTCAGTAAATGAAAATCATGCATGCTGAAGAGGATAATCCAACATAAATGCAATACATTTCTATGAGATTATGACAAGAATGCGAACTTATGCATCAAAATCATTTTATTTAAAAATTATTTTCCATCACTGGGCCCTTGGCCCACCTACTATATACCGGATAGAGCTCTCGACAATATCAATAATCACATGGCCATAAACAGATCGACACAGTCCGGGGGCCATCTCCTGGGATCACCAAAGGTCCACCCCCTGTCTTCCCTGTGACCCTCCAGAAGTATTCCCACCGGCGGCGTCAATAAGGGCACAGTCAAGTAGTCCACCCTCTCGTGACCACCAGAGGTACACCCCCTATCAACCTCTATGATCCTCCGAAAAGTAATACTCGCGGCGCCCCAAACATCATATAAATAAGCCACACATGGGCCTCGGTACACTAGTAGTGGCCAACCAAAATATTTTCTTTCTAAAATTAATGTTATGCATGCAAAACCCCAACTATGAGCACGTATTATGCATGCACTTGTAAATATTGATGAATGGCATGTTTAATGACACAGTGAATCACTTGTCCTGTCAACCAAACAACGCATGCACTATAAGATATTTATAATACTCATCAAAACACAATGATCACATTTAATATAAATAAGTCAAGAAATATTATGCCCATGCATTGTAGTTGTAAATGAATTTTCACTTACCTTCCACTTTTGATATCTTATTGAAGATTAACAAGATTCTCCTCCCTAACCTTAGATATAAGGCGGCCTGTAAAAGTATGACGTATTAATTTTCATTCTTAATCAATAAGTTTCTATATCAAAATTCATAGGGGATCTTAAATTTTAAATTTAATTAAGTAACAATCAAACTTTAAAATTTTTATATTTCACCCCAATCAGAACCTTTTAAATACTTTAATTTCTTATTTTAAATTTATTCTAATATTATTTAATTGATATGTTATAATCCTGTAATAAATCCTTCAATTTAATTAACTCCGTCATTCAATCAATACAAGATAATAAAATCGAATATTCGTAACTAATTTCAAATTAAAGGTGTATATTAGTTATTGTCTCATAAGAAAATAACTAGTTAATTTAAATCAAAACTTTCTTTCAAATTAGAAATAAACGACATAAACATATATTTTTATCCGTACAAAAATAAGAAAGGACTTACCCAAAATTCCTTCAAATTTTTACGGTTGAAATTTGTTCTTGCTATTTCTTCTTCGTTTTGTTTTCTTTTCCTTTCTTTGCTGCCGTGCGCGGACGTGTGTGTGTGGTGTTATTTAGGAAATAAATGTAACGTAATATATTATATATGTACTTATCCTTAATATTAGCATTAAAGAAATCTAATCTAATATATTATATATATACTTAACCTTAATATTAGTATTAAAGTAATCTAATACAATATATTATATATATGCTTATCCTTATCATATATATATGTAATATAATATACACTACATATGCTTATCCTAATCATGTATAAATGTGTACACTACACGTGTAATCATACATATATATATATATATATATATATATTATATTACACACCATATACTTATATATATATTATATTATATTTATAATTCACATCATATACTTATATATATATATTATATTTATATTTATATATATATTTATATATAATCAATACAAAATATTATTTATTTATTTTTATATATTTTTATTTATAAGCCCCTAAATTTATTTTATATTAAAAATTACACCCTCTTAATTAATATGATAATGTCCTTATTTTCTTTTATTATTATTATCACTATTACTATCATTATTTTCTCCTTAATTAATTTATTTGCATGGTTTATCCTACACCAATATACATAACGATGCCACCTTTCACTTACGTGTATCATAATATTATCTGGTAATTGATACCTAAATTTAAATTTTAGTACCAACTCAATCAATTAGGTTAAAGAATCTAAAAACTAATATCCGTGACAACTTCAAAAGTTTAATTATTAAAATACCGTATAAAATATAATGTATTATGAAATATCAATTAAAATGCAATGACACATACGTGGCATAAAATGCATGAACTATATTGGCCAGGTGAGTAGTATGAGGCTCGGGTATTACAGGATAGGACGATGTATCGACAACTTGTAAGTAGTCTCATTTATTTAAATTTGATTCGACCAGATATTTCATTTACAGTTGGCGTTGTAAGTCGATATATGCAGAATCCAAAGAAGTCTAACTTAGAAGTTGTTCGACGAATACTGAGATATGTGAAGAGTACAATTAACTATGGTCTTTTGTACAAAAAAGGTGAAAGTTGCAAGTTAGTTGGTTACTACGATGCTGACTATACAGGAGATCTTGACAACAAGAGATCAACAACTGACTATGTGTTTAAGTTTGGTTTCGGAATAATTTCTTGGTGTAGCAAGAGACAATCGACAATATCATTATCAACCACTGAAGCTGAGTATCGAGCAATAGCAATGGCAGGTCAAGAGAGTATATGGTTGATACAGCTGATGAATAATCTACACCAGTCAGTAGATTATCCAATTACATTGTATTGTGATAACCAGTCGGCAATTCGTTTGGCAGAGAATCCAGTCTTTCATGCAAAAACTAAGCATGTTGAAGTGTACTACCATTTTATCAGAGAAAAGGTTCTGTAGGAAAAGATTAAGATGAGACAAATCAAAACAGATGATCAAGTTGCAGACTTGTTCACAAAAGATTTGAACACTAGTAAGTTTGAATTGTTTCATTGACAACTCGACGTAGTACAGAGAAAGAGAGCTGACATTGAGGGGGAGTGTTGAAAATCAATGTCATCCACTAATTAAATTATTAAGTTATGTGTATTGCAATTTATGTGGATTCAAATTAATTAGCTTTTTATAATTTGTGTGGTATAAAATTAAATAGCTTAATTAAATATATGGTGTGTATTTTATATCTTTTTATATAAATAATCAATTCCCTAGTCTTGTAAATCATTAAGAAGTGAAGAAAAAAATAAGACTAATAGTTTTATATATAAGAGTGTAGTCTTTTTAGCATTGAGTGTTTGTAAGAATTAAGAGTTTTTTTTGTAATATCTTAAAATTTAATAAAAAATTTGTTGGGTTTTCAATTTTAGAATGAATTTATTTTTTAAAAGATAAAATTTGAAATTATATATTTTAATTTTTTTTCACCACCTATGCTGGTGCATTACGTTAAGATGGGTGATAATCCAAAAAAAAAAACATAGAGCCCAGAGAAGTAACAAGTACTCAAAGACGATGTCACCTTTAATTGTATAGCTGACATCACTTGTACCCAAATTATGTAAAGGCTATTTATTGCAATTCTGCCAAATTGTTCCATCTCGAAGGTTTACCTAGTTAACAGGGAATATTATTAAACAAATAGTCTACTACGCCAATGTGTGTCTTAGGTCTAAGAGGAAATCTGTTGTTACTGTACAATACTTAAGTTCATTCAATGAGATCAATTTAAAATGTCAAATGGGATATACATTTAATACTTCTATATTTTTAATATAGTTCTTCATATGTAAAGCATTTTGAATTTACATAATTTTGATTTGTATATTCATTATGGTACGATGAGCTCCTTAGAGTGTCGTCAAGAATAAAAAGGCTAATCACATCAGACTTGTCTTTAATTGACATTTATCCTTCTTAATCAATTGCGTAGTATCATTGTTGGTGGGGGAATGAACATGCACTCGTGTCTTTCAATTTGCCTATTTTTGAGTATGGGTGGGCATTTAGATCGGATAGTTCAAGTCCCAATCCTATCTCAATGGGATTTTGATTAGATAAAAGAAATTCAATAAAATTTTGAGTTCGAGTTACTCAAAATTTTGTTAAAGTATTTTCATTTAGATATCAGTTAAGAGACTCCTACACAAAATATCAGATAAAGTACCCAGAGTTAAAACAAAGAAGGAATAAGAGTTGATTAAGGTTAATTTTCAAATGAAAACTAGAGTGGGTCTTCATGAGGATTGAGAGTTGATAAACGTTGGTCTCAACATTCGGTTCCACCAATTTAGATCATTCATCATCAAGACTTGCTTCCATTTTTCCATGGACTGGAATTCTCAGTTGAATTTTCATAACATTCATGATTATCATGTGGAATGCTAGATCAAATTGCAAGAAAGCCACAGTTTTGGATATCAAATTTTCTGATTTCTTCATTTTTTTTTCAATGAAACGTAATATATTACCTCATATGCAAATCAACTATTTTTTAACTATTAATTTTTAATTTACAAATATCAACTATTAACAACAAACTATAATAAAAGTAGATAAATATTCAGTATGTAGTAAAATTCAAAATACAGAACCTCATATTGGATCTTTACCTTTGCCACTTGAGAGACTTTTTATCTTCTCCAAAAGCCATCTTTGAAACTTATACAAAGTATTTAACAAGGTTTTTTCTGCCGGAAAAGGAAAAAAAGAGTAAATTACAAAACTATACTTAAGTTTTGGCTGATTTATGAAAAAAAATCCCTCTATATTTTGAAATTTCAAATATATTTTTGAGATTTGTCTTTATTTTATAAATACCCCATCAGTAGGTGTAATTTATAAAATAAAACAAATATCAATGAGATATTTATAATTTACAAATTTAGAGAGATTTCTATGTAAATAACATCATCAATGAACTCTTCTCTGCTCATAATCAATGAGTGATTCTCTACTCATCATCAATCAATAAGCTCTTCTCTGTTCCTTATCAATGAGCTCTTTTCGGCTCATCATCAATGAGTTATTCTTAGCTCATCGTCAATGACCTCTTCCCAGCTCATCACCAATGAGCTCTTCTTAGCTCATCATTAATGAACTCTTCATTACTCATAATTAATGAACTCTTCCATGCTCATCATCAATGAGTTTTTCCCTGCTCATAATCAATGAGTTCTTCTCAGCTCATCATTAATGAGTTCATTTTTTCCCTACTCATCATCAATGAGCTCTTCTCAACTCATCATTAATGAGTTCTTCTCTACTCATAATTGATGAGCTCTTTTCTACTCATAATCAATGAGTTATTCTCAATTTATCATCAATGAGCTCTTGTCGGTTTATAATCAATAAGCTCTTCTCGACTCATAATCAATAACCTCTTCCATGCTCATCATCAATGAGTTTTTTCCTACTCATCACCAATAAGCTATTCTCAGCTCATCATCAATGAGTTATTCTCTACTCATAATCAATGAGTTATTCTCAACTCATCATCAATGAGCTTTTTCGACCTCATAATCAATGAGTTCATCATCAATGAGTTCTTCTAGGCTCATAATCAATGAGCTATTCTTAGGTCATGCTTGTAACCAACAAGCTTAGATATTTGTAATCAACAAGTATTCTTTAGAGTTCAGTTCCATCAGCTCATACTTGTAATCAACAAGCTTAAATATTTGAAATGAAGAAATTATTACAAGAGATTTTAAAAGTATCTTCTTAATTAATCAAAAAATAGACTCACAAATTGAAAGTATTAAGGGTGGGTCTTCTTATTCTATCCTATTAGGGTATTGTTGACCTTTTGTATCTTGATGGATGAACTCTTCAAAATGACCCTTTCAATTTCATCTTTGAGGTGATAACATTCATCTTCATGTGCCCATATTCATTATGGAACCTATAGAATTTATCAGGCTCAGCTTTTGTAGGTCCGCTCTTACTTTTCTTGGGCCATTGAACTAAATCCATATCTTCTATTACTGTGAGGACCTCAGATTTAAGTATAATTGGGGAGGGGGGTATACTGTTCATATTTACCTGAATGAAATGCATTCTCCTTAGACTTAGTTTTAGATTTTTTAGGAGGTATTTTCTCCTTTTTCTCCTTATGTTTCTCCCCAATATCTGTTTTTTTGTCTTTTGAACTTCCTCCATATTAATATATTTCTTGGCCTGAGCTAGTAGGTTATCAAAATTTAGAGTTGGCTTCTTAGCTAGCAATTTAAAAAACTCACCATCTTGGAGGCCCTGAGCCAACACATCTTGGATGGCCGAGGAGACCTCTAAAGCAGCCAAGGTGAACCTTCATATGTAACTCCTCAACCCCTCATTCTTTTTCTGCTTAAGGTTGAACAGGGTTAGAGCTGTCTTTTGATATCTCATTGAGTTGGCGAATTGATGCAAGAACGTCAAACTAAATTCCTCGAATGAGTGGATGGAATTAGGTAGAAGTTGGTTGAACTGTTGCTGAGTTGACTTAGTCAGCATGGTCAGAAATACTTTGCACTTCACTCCGTCAGAATACCGGTGAAGAAGAGCTGAATTCTCAAATCTACAGATATAATCTTGGGGGTCTATGGTCCTATCATACTCATAACTAAGCGGCCTGAAGTTAGGAGGTAGCTCATTCACCATAACCTCTTCAAAAAAAGGGATTCCATTCCTCTGAAAAACCATATTCCCTAATATCCTCTGCTTGATCTTCCTCATCTCTTGATAAAGGTCATCCTTCTTTTGTAACCTGTTTGGATCGACATCAATCTTAGACTTTCTAGTGTTCTTCCCCAGGCTAATGAAAGTATGACCTTCTTGCTCCTATCTATCTATCACTAGCACTAGTCTGTTGTTCTTCTTAGTTATTGCATCTCCTACTCCTTGAGATGGGAGAGGAGGTTATGCAATCTCTTTCTACTTCTATGCTGCATCCACTACAGTAGTAATCATACCATGCAATTGGAGGCCAAACCATCTTTGTTTTCTCTTCTCTGAACTTACCGCGCACAGGAACAGTGGTCGGAGTAACTAATGGTTGCTCTTCCCCATCCACACTCTTCTCATCATGGTCCCTCTCACAACTAGAGTATTCCTTCATCTCCTTATTCAAATCTCTAGGCATATCTTTGTTTGCCATAAAAATTTACAAGAAAATTCCCAAAAAATTCCCAAAAAAAATTCAATAACAACAAATCAAAACTCACGTCTCAACTCAAATTTTTCCATAGATGGCGCCACTTGATGTGCTCAATTTTCCGCATGAATTAAGGACCTTGAGTCCAATGCTTTGATCTACAAATCACGCTTGAAGTAACCTGTAAAACGCTAAGGGTTGCCCAACGAAAACTTTCCGACACTCAAGTTAGTAAGTATTCGAAGAGAATCAATCAATCACTCAATCAACATATATATCTTATAAAAGGAGCATACCTTATGATCAATATGAGGTGTATGTATAGCATGCAAGTAAGAAGGTAATTGAAACAAAAAAAAAATTCTATTGCCTTATTGAATAATTGTCACTCATTAAATCTCCCGTGAATTAAGAAATCTAGATAAGGCAGGATCTCCTTTTCTTATCTAGAACTTCGACATAGATAGGACAGGACTCTGCTACCGCTGGAGCCGAACTGAGTCATCAACACGAATCTATCCAAATCAACTCAGATCTATCCAGGTTAAATCAGATCTATTAGCTCAAATATATCTAAATCAGCTCGATTTTATCCAAGGCAGCTCTTCCAATAAGTGCTAAACCCAAATACTTGGAATGTAGCCCAAATAATAAAGTCCAATGACCAGGTTTAATTTAAGCCACATCATATCCAAAATAGGTTTCATATCTCAATATTATTTTTCATAATCCAAAATGCAATGAAATAAAATACAAAGGAACTATTTTATCATTCTCATTGTATCCTACCTATTATTTGTAAGCTAATATTTTGTCATTGGTCAAATAATTAAGACTTAAATGATTAGAACCAAAGAGACTCTTATTCTTGCTGCCTACAAACTTGTTATTTTTATATTTTTGAAATTTCCATCAAATTAGATAGAACAAAAGTAAGCAATAATTTCTGCGTGCTTAATTATATTCTGATTTTCAAGTACTAACATCAATTGCCAATAAAATTCTAATCAAGACCTGCAGTCAGCCAAACAAGCCCTTGCTATTTTTAATTATTTTCCCATCTGTTCTTTAAGTTCCAAAAAAGAAAAAAGAAAAAAGAAAAAAGAAAAAGAAAAGAAAAAGTAGAGAAGCAACAAGTACTCAAGATGATGTCACTTAGCTGACATCACTTGTGCCCAAATTGTCGCAAAGTTTTACCAAGTCAACAGTGAACAGCTCCCAGTCTATTAAGACGAAACCCAATCTATTCTAATCCAAGTCTATAAAACAAAACTTGGTCTATTTTAATCAAAATTATTTTCATTTTTTTTGTGGACAAAAAAAAGTCAAGAGATTCTTTTCATGGACACAATCCACTCTATTGTTAACAGGCAACTCTATTGTTAATAAGCAATACTTAAATTTATTGAATGATCATTTTATAAGATCAATTAAAAACGTTAAACAGGAAACATTTAGTACCCAATATTTCTAACATGGTCCTGTATAAAACTAATTAGTCATGTATATTTATGGGCTTTCATGATTTTGATTTGTGTACTCATAATAATAAGAAGAGCATTTTATGACGTAATCAAGAATGATTGGGTTGTCACACCCAAACTTGCCGTCAATCAACATTTAGCTTTTCTAGCCAAGCATGACGTAACCATACACACAAAATTGAGTGGTAACAGTACTTGCACTCAAATTTACCTATTTTAATATGGAACTTAGGAATGCCAATAATTTGGGTTAAAATCGAATTCGTCTCAATTCATTTTATTTGGAATAGCTTTGAGAAGATATAAATGGATATAAGATGAGTGTTAATTTTTAATTTTCAAATTCGTCTTATCTGAATCCGTTCCATTTAATTTTTTATTTATTTTTTATTTTAATATATATGTATTTATATAATATTTTATTTTAAAAAATATTCTTTTAAAAAAATAATAGTATTATTTTTTTAAAAAATATTTTTTTAATATTTTTAAAATTATAAAATGAATCTAAAGGGTCTAATCTAAACAGACAGGTCTCGAATTTTAAAAAATATTGGTGGGGCAAGTTTCGAATTTTGACAAACCCGTTCAATTACCATCCAAAAATTAGAGTGGGCATACCAACCCCACCACCCCAACAACCCCGACCTCTTAAAAATAGAAAAAAAGAAAAGAAAAAGTACCGAAATATAATAAATCGAAAACACGATATCGAATTCAAGTACAATACTAGAATAATCTTTTTAATAAGTTGTTATAGTCCAATTGTTTCATATTAAACTGCGCTGCGTTTAGAGGCAATTTTTGCCTTGGGCTAATGGCCCTGGCATTAAATCAGTTGAAAATTTTCATTTGGGTGTCAAATATTATTTTCAAAGATATTTGATAGTTATATTCCTTTTACTGTTTGCCTGAAGTTGCAACCAAGCGCACAGCTAATTTTTTAAAATCAATTCTTACAAATTCAATTTTCAAAAGTTTAACCCTTTACAAATTTTTTAAAAACTTGTTGCCAAG